>JAMQGT020005200.1:25000-215444 GCA_024447675.2 Pterophyllum scalare
CTCACAAGCATACAGTTCTTTCCACATGGGTTTTATGACTTTGTTGGGTGTCACTTTTAATGACATTCATATATCCACCACATGTATTTTACTGCTGCACATCTCTTCTCTTTGTTTTGTTTTTTTTTTTTGCTATCGCTACTGTCAGCCATGTACGGTTGAATGTGTTTTCATTTCCTTGCACATCCACATGTGTGTGTGCTCTCCTTACACATCTGTTTGCACGTCTGTGTGTGTCTGCTGCACTGGCCAAAGAGGTGGCCCTGCTTCTCCTGACTGATGATAAATGACAGCGCCAGGAGCAGATAACCCTCCAGGAGTTTTCGCAGCGGTGGAGAACATTCTGAAACTCCCCGCTGACCTGACACACACTGCAGCCTCTGTCATGTTTGTTTTCTCTGACTGGCTCTCTCTCTCTCGCACGCTCTCTCTCTCTCCCTTTCCTTCTCTCTTTCTAACATCTCCGCAATTGCTCCCTCTTCCCTTCACCCCATCTCTTTCTCCCTCTGCTCTGGTCAGTGATAGAGGAAGGGCCCAGAGCGACCTGCTCACTGTGGGCAGTATACTGTTCTTGGCGCCAGTCAGTCGCAGGAGCCCCCCACCCTCGCTAGAGATTTGGGAGGGGGCGCTTCTGTTGCTTCTCATTCGCCAGTGTCTTGTAAAGAGGGGAGAGGGGAAAATCTAAAAAAAGAGTAGTTGATCTGTTATCAGGTAGCTGTGGCATGGGTCGTGCCAGAGCGCCTGTCGTCCTGCTGTACATTGGGGTCTTTGTTCATAGATGTGCCATTTGGGCGTGTGCATGTGTGTGTGTAGTTACAGTAGATCGGGGGGGGGTATTTTATTTTTTTAGGAGTTGTGGGTGGACAAGTGGATGCATGCACAGTAGTCTGAAGATGGAGACCATCAATGACCCATTTGCTACTTAAATCAGATGCTTAAATGTCAGGGCATGAGGAGGAGTGTGGAGGGCTGCAGGTAGGGCTATTATTGGATTGGAGAGAGGGAGAGGGTTAAGAGAAGGAGGAAGAAGAGTAGAAGGGGAGGTGGGCTGCTTTTACAGCCAGGCAGCAGCAGCAGGCTCTGTTTAATATGAAGTAAAGAACAGATCCAACTGCGTCATTAACTCTCAATTACAGCCATAAGGCTAGCAGGCCAAGCTGAGCTTAACTGGTGTGTGTGTGTGTGTGTGTGTGTGTGTGTGTGTGTGTATGTGTGTCCACGTGTGTGTTTGCAGTTTAGAAGCATTAATGCGTTGTGATGAAGGCCCCATCACAATGGATGCTTGATGTAAGGCTATACACAACACATACTGACAGAGCAAGCATATTGTGTGCTTTATGGGTTTTTGTGTGCAAGTTCATCTAAAATGCATTTTTAAATATGATGCCACATTATTAAAAGTACTCTGCACTATTACAGAAATGATCTTGTCCACTCACCATACAATATGCAGAGGGGGACTTGACTTATAGTTTAGTGTATACCTTTATCAAAAATAATTAGAAAATATATTATAATTGTGCTCCCCCCCCCCAAGCCAATAATATATCCAACCAGTTAATTAAGATTTGCAATTTAGAGTTTTAATGTTGCTGTTAAACCTAGTCCAACTGTCAGCCAGCCTACTGGCAGAAGACAGAAGTCATAGGAAGTGCTGAGTGTATGAGGAGACAATTGTAAAATCTATAAATCTGAGACAGCCTGAATAAAGTGGAAATGGATTTCCCACACGCAATAAAGGGCAAAAGCAAGAGAAGGGAGCACAGCTGTAATCTGTTAGGATCATTTTGCTTAATTAAATGTTTCTATTAAAACAAACAAAAAGAAACAGATTTCGTTTCCTTGGAACGCTGTCATTTAAAACGCTGCAGCACAAACACTTAAATAGTCATCTCTGTGTCTGAGTGTTTCCCAGCTTTGCCTCTCTCATAGATGAGCAAACATTATAAAAGCTGGTGAGCCAGATGAGACGCATTGCCCACATGGGACTGAGATGAGTGTGTGTGTGTTTGGTTTTATATACAGCCTTTCCTACTTTGCAATAAACTCAGTGTCAGCATGTATACAAACAGCCACAGAATATTTAGGGCCCTTAGCTTTTGATTAAATTACTTTACATTTATTTTTCTTTACTGAATATTGACAGGTATATGGATAGGCAGACAGTGAGTCAGACAAGCAGACCCACAAATAGAACAGGAAGCACATTTACAGATAAATAGTGAAAGACCAAATGTGTTGGGATTTCAAGATTGTTGCTTGTGAAGGGTATTTTTAGATTATCTTTGCATGTAAACCATGCAGTGTAAACCATCTTATTCACTCAAGGGCAGATGTATACACTACAAAGTAGATTTTAAAAGTCCCTCTTGAACTGTCTGGTCTCTGGGATGCCACAATGACAGTCTTGTTTTATTGGTTTTCTTTGAGAACATTCACATTCGGACTGGCTCCCTGTCAGTGTTTTAGGTTACATGGAGTTCTTCTTGGCACCCAAAAGAGAGGTTGGACCTGACTCACATTATGCTCTCCTCTGGCGTGCCAGGAAGGGTTACAACGGCAAGCAGTTTTTGGCTTGGCAGAGCCCAGCTTGGCTTGGCGCTGTTCAGATTGGCATTTCCATCAATACTGAATTTTAATGAATGGCAGCTACATTCACAGTGCTCATCAGTGGCTTCAGTGATGGTGATCTCTGCGCATATGAAAAATTCATCTGAGAAACTGTTCACTCGCAGCTTGGAGAGAGTTTACAGTTGAAAGAAAAAGAAGAATATGCATATGAGATGATGTACATGTACATAATGCACATAAAAGTCTATCTTAACCCAGCGCACAAGTTGTTAAAGTAGCGTCCTACAAACTCAGTGCAGCTGCCATGACCATTATCAGTTACTGGCAACGGACGCTCTCTCAGTACAATGACTGCAGTATTAAGTGTGTCATGTTTCTCATTTCCACACTGTCCTTCGGAGCTTCCCTCTATCCCCTCTATTGTGGTGCTTCCCTGTCCCATCCTCTCATCCTCCCACTGTGTTTGTGTGAAGAAGCTTGTCCCCCCGCTGGGCCAGGGTGCTGGGATGCCAGGCTGAAAGGACCCAGGAAAGAACACTTTTTGAACCCCTCTTGTCCCCCTGGTTTGATGCAGTGCATCTCTCCCTTGTTTAGTTCTTTGTCAGGCACTCCAGGAGGTCCATTACTTTAGACCCTTCCAACAACAATGTATGAGCCTCCCACCCTCCTTAAAATCCTCTCATCTTCTGAGTGCTTCTATCCTGTCCTGTCCATGGGGAGAGCAAGAGTGTCCCCCAGGCATGTTCTGTTTGTAATTAGGGACAACTGGAATGCATCCTTGCATTCATGTCAAAGCAGACAAGAGAGGCGGCCAGGTGAACTGCACACTGTTAACATTTATCTCAACTACATACCTGTAGAGTTTCATTACAGATTTTTTTTTCACAATTGTGACAAAAATCTGTCCATAGAAACTAGATACGCATACAAATTACTCAAATGTCACAGAGAAAACATTACCTATGAGAATCGCTTTGGAATGTTCCTACTTCTAAATGAAATTGAATCAAATGTAGATGAAAGTCACATATATTCTGCACAGGGGATCTGCACTTTCTATGCCTAAAGCCATGTATATGAAGCTCTCAGAGGGACTGCACATTTCTGAGAACCAGGGCAAAGATAGACTAGTGTGCTTTTCAGGGCTTTTCCCTGGGTATGTACTAGGGACTCTGATTGTTTGGATTGGTGATTTGAGATGTCCGGTGGGTCAAAGAGCACAATTATACACAGAGGCCAGGGTCATCTTTGGACTGCTTTTCTGACAGCTCTTCTCAGATTGGTCGTCTTGCCAGGCTCTCATCCCCGTCTCACCATTACACTGACCTCAGATACCCACAGTACATCTGAACATCCTGACAGTCTGATCAGGAGTTTGTTAATACAACCAAAACTTAAAAGAATATGATAATTTTAGATCTTTGAACAGGCCACAAACTTTTTTCAGAAGATATACAGAATTAGTTATTCAGCAAGATTTGATTAATCTGTATTGGAAAAAAATATAAAATAGCTGTCTTAGGGACAGCTATTTTAGGGACACCAGATGGTATGAAAAGTGTAACAGCCTGCAGGATCACCTGTCCCAATTCCAAGTCCCTATCAACAGATAAACTTTCACTGCAAAAACATCATGTGCATTTTTTTTTTGTGAAATTTCTATTCACAGATCATTTTCTTAGCAAGCATATAATAGATTTGTTTACATTTTACAGTAAGAATTTACATTTTTTTTCAGATGCTTGAAGAAACTAGGCCTTCAATTTGAATCAGAATGGAGAAGAAAGGTGATTTAAGTGACTTTGAATATGGCGTGGTTGTTCGTGCAAGACAGGCTACGAGTATTTCAGAAACTGCTGATCTACTGGGATGGGACAAAACCATCTCTAGTGAGAAGAGAAGGGTCAGAAAAAGAGAAAATATTCAGTGAGTGGCAGCAACAGTAACTCAAATGACCACTCAGTAAAACCAAGGTATGCAGATGAGCATCTCTGCACAGCTTGTCGACCCCTGAAGCAGAAGGGCTACAGCAGCAGAAGACCACAACAGGTGCCACTACTGTCAGCTAAGAACACAAAACTAAGACTGCAATTCATACAGACTCACCAAAATTATATAATAGAAGACTGGAAAAATGCTTCCCGGTATGATGAGTCTGAATTTCTGCTGTGAAATTTGTATGGTAGGGTCAGAATTTGGTGAAAGCATGGCTCCATCCTGCATTGTATCAGTGGTTCAGGCTGCTGGTGGTGTAATGGTGCAGTGGATATTTTCTTGGCACAGTTTGCCCCCTTAGTACCAACTGAGTATCATTTAAACACCACAGCCTACCTGAGTATTGTTGCTGACCATATGCATCCCTGTACTGTATGACCACAGTGTACCCATCTTCTGATGGTTGCTTTCAGCAAGCTAACGCACGATGTCACAAAGCTCAAATCATCTCAAACTGCTTTCTTGAATATGACAGTGAGTTCACTGTACACAAACGGCCTCCACAGTCACCAGATCTCAATTCAATAGAGTACCTTTGGCATGAGAGGAAATGGGAGATTCTCATCATGAATGTGCAGCTGACAAATCTGTAGCAACTGTGTGATGCTATCATGTCCACATGGACCAAAACCTCTGAGGAATGTTTCCAGCACCTTGTTGAATCTGTGCCATGAAGAATTAAGACAGCTCTGATACCAAGTCAAACCTGGTATTAGCAAGGTGTACCTAATTGAGTGGCTGATGAGTTTATTTAAACTGAGTAGAATGCTGGTCTTTTGAGGAGGTAAAGTTTAATTATTTTAATGGGTTGTGCAATATAGATAACATGTTAATGTTACATGGATAGGTGGATTTACTTTAAACGGTACATGTAATTCTTAAATTAGTTTTGTAAGTTGTGACGAACTATAACAACAACAAAAAAAGGCCTGAAAAAAACATGTTACCACTAGCTGACCTCTAAATTTGACTCATTTACCATGACTTTTTTTTTAAGCCATTCCTCAGAAGTTGTGGGTCTTTCCCTGCATGACCACTGACAGGCCTTTACCGTAAGGAGCTGGAAAAGCTGAAAGGCCGTGTGTGTGCAGGAACACCCTGACTCCCCTGCTCTCTTCATGTGAATACATTAATTCATTTACCACTTCGAGGTCGCCAAACCCAAATATTTGCCTCTGCACATATTTAATATTTATGATGACGAAAGCAAATATTGCCTGTTGGATTGAGTGACACAGAAAGGTCAAGCTCTGGGCTTGGCCGAAGAGGGCAGGAAGGAATGTTACTGGTGTGTGTGTGAGGGTGTAAATGTGTGTGTGTGATCCCCTGGGAGAGCCAATCCACATCATAGGAGCAGGGCACACTGCTCTGTTTGCCCTGAAACACGCATGCAAATCTGACACGGTTCAGTAAACAATTTACTTGAACTTGTGTATTATAGAATCACGAGCTTAAATTTCAACTGGTCTTCTAACAGGCTGTGTTGATGAGTGTGTGTGTGTGTGTGTGTGTGTGTGTGTGTGTGTGTGTGTGTGTGTGTTTGTGTGTGTGTGTGTGTGTTTGTGTGTAGGTTTAAACAAAGGGGGAGTCTGTTAGCCTTTGGTTGTATGGTTGTATCCAGGTTTATGTGTATTCAGATACACTGTACATCTGTGTGAATGTGAGACTGCATCTTAGCATGTATGCTGCGCAAGTGCATGTGCTCCAATGAGGTGATCCATTAGGGAGGACAGTTTTACGAGCTGGTCTGTGATCTGGATCACCTCAGATGAGATCCTGTTTCCTTTGGAATGATCTCCCTCACAAGTGATTCCGGCTCAAGGACTGCATGACTAAATAGTGCATATCTAATCTCTTTTGAACTGCAGCCCCATAGAAATAGCCTTAAATTCGAATATCAAGGTTGCCAACAAGCTCTACTTTCAGATTAAGTTGCATGCATCTTTTGTAAATTTATAGCACTTTGCTTTGGAGCAAATTTGGAAGTTGAACAAGATGGCAGGTAATGAAGACTTCAGTGGGTGCTTATATATGCATCTGCTCAGTTACTGCTTATTTTCTAAAAACTTGACACACACGCATTTGTTTTATGCATGAAATGGATGGATTTTAACTCGGCATTGACACACACGCCAAACTTGTTGACATGTGCAACACATCCACCTTTCAAGAAACCTCACAATGACCTCGGAGACCAAGAGGGTTTGAGGAAGCAAAATCAGCAGATCTCTTATACACACAGATCACCTCTTCACCTCGCCACCCCTATCTCCCCACATTTTTGCCTTTTATCCTTTCTTACATATGAGCTTTCTTTCTTTTTCCCCTTCCTCCTTTCGCCTCTGATAAGTTATTGTTCAAGTTTGTGGAATGTACACAGACCAGTCGTCTCAGTCAAGTGTCATTGTTCTGTTTTTTGAAAGGCACTCTGCTGTCTTTCTTCGTCTCCTCTGGATATGAGCAAGGGAAGAAAAGATCTTCGTGGCAGGAGTGATAAGAGTCATTTAGTGACAAAGGCACAAAAAGATGAAGAAAGAAAGAGAGAAAATCTTGAGACAATATTTGACAGTGATTCACCCACAGTTCACACCACCAAGGAGAGATATGGACTTAGTGGCCTAGTCAAGGGGAAAGCAGGTGTGAGAGGTGACCAAATTCTTTGTTTGAGAGTGTTTGTGTGTGTGCCAGAAAGAGATAAAGAGATTAGGGGAATTAAGGAGTTTTTCTCCTTATGTAGCATGTAAGTGATAATTCCAACACACTTACCTCACTTGCGTGCAATTACATTTCTGATGCATAAGTCTTATGTGATAACGGTGGAGCAAAAGAACAGGAACAACACTCCACTTTCCACACACCACTGACAGCAAGTTATTCACAAGGAGGTAAAAAAAAAAAAAAAAAAGTCATCCCAAACGACCAATTAAAGTCTTTCTGCAGCCACTGTGACAACCCAGGGGACCAATAGGAAAGAGTAATGGAGAAAGAGACAGCGAATGACTGAGCCCTGCTTGGACTCCTAGGACTCATCATATTAAAGCTCTTCATATTGGTAAAGACGGATGGACAGATGAACAAGTGGATGGATAAATGGAGGGGGGGGACTGATTGATGGATGGTTGCACTGGGTGAACCCAAAAAGGAGACAGGCAGAAAGCAATAGTTGAGCACGACATACACCGACTGCTTCCACCATGAATTGTGCTGAAAAAGAATAAGAACAGTCAGCTATTGCTAAAGTAAACAGTGAAAAAAAAAACTAAATTGCATATTTTAAAGCACCTTAACAGATAAATACAAGATAGACTGAGTAACTTAAAAAGTGAATTAAAAAGTTTATTTTAGTTCTTTTGAATTGATTTCAGTAACACATTGAACAAATAAAAACCACCACCTGCTGTTCCACCTTGGTAGGAACAGCAGATGCCTGTTCCAGAGTACATTTAAAAATGACAACAGAAACCCCTTTTACTTCATAGGACAACAGCTGAATAATAGTTGTGAATATACTGAGGGGGTCATTTTTAAAAGAATACTATTTTAGTTACTTTTTGTATGTGAGTAGAATGAAGTACTTGTTCTGAAGTTGGGGAATCAATGACATGCTCATAGTAGTGGGGTGGACCTTCATAGTCATACTCTGGCAGCTGGCAGCACTCCCTCTCTTCTTTTGTCAGCTCAGATCCGTTGATGCCATTGAAACAGGGCAAGGCAGAGAGTGTGTGAGAGCAAAGGCAAATGTACGTGTTCAGGTGCAGAACAGTGTGATACAATAAAAGATGGAAGCTAAATGAGCTTTTTTTTGGTTTGTGCTCGGACTTGCAAATGCATGAGCGAGTGAAGAAATGACTACATTCACACTAACAGCACTACAGCCAATCTTCTCCCTGGACAACTTTCATTCGGGTATTAATTCATCTTTTACCCTCCTCTTCATCATCATCCATTGATACTTCAGGTCAATTCTTTTATGTTGAATGAAAGGATAGGAGAAGGAGGAGGTGGTAGTGCTGTGGGGTGGGGGACTAAATGATGTTTTTAATGCTTTAAGAGTTCCACACCTGTGAGTGCAAGGACAGTTTGAAACCTTATCTCCTGCGCTTTGTGTATCTCCCTTTTCTTTGGTGCGGGATATGAACAAATTGCACATTGTGTTTAGGCAGGAGCCAGAAGGATTTTGAAGGAAGGAAGCCAGCGAGTCCGGGCTCTGCACAGCAGTAGGCTGAGACGGGAGCCCAGGAGTGATTCCATGTGTAAGATTCCTTCCTTCTCACGGACAGTGCTAATGAAGTGTGTGCACCCTTTGTTAGATGAGCTTAGCATTAAGGCAAGCATTTACTGCACTGAATCTAGGCCAGAAAGTTATTATTTAAGGTCTTTTGATAGATATTTCACAGGGGTGACTCTGGGCTAAGGCCATGAAAAAAATGTAATTTTGTGATATCACAGGGAGTATACTGGTGCGTTTTACACTATTTGCCTCAATTGAGGTTTGCAATTTTTTATTTATTTATTTTTTTTGTGAGGGTGTCTGCATTTTTAAAGTTTGATACAATTCTTGAATTATATATAAAAGTATGCAAGTGGGAGTACATCAGAGAGATATGTCTGCATAGAGTTATGGGAGTCTTTATCACTGTCCATATCTGAGTCTATATCCGCTGTCATGCTCTCTTGCCTCTGCTGTGCTGAATGCAGATGAGGGAGGAAATTAGCCACTATGGGAATATCAGAAGAGACAGATACCCGTGTCACCATGTAGCCTAATAGAAAGACTCCTGTTTTCAATTATAGCCAGCTGTAATGATAATGCGATGTGAGCAGCAAGACAATAGTACAACTGCTGGTCTACTAAGTCGCTGTCTAGTGCCTGGGAGGGACTGTGGAGAGGGAGAACAGAGGGGAGGGGAGGGGGTGTTGAGCTGAAGAGTTGAGGAGGAGGCAGAATGATGGGAAGGGATGCACTGGAGGAGTGAAGCAGTAAAGTGTACAGTAAACTGGAAGAAATCAACCTTGGGTTTTTTTGTGTTTTTTTTTCCAATTCACACACTGTCATGAGAAGAAGGAAGGGGAGCAAACCTAAATCAAACATACACATAGGTTCAAATAATAGTTTAGAGTACTGTTGCTGTATCTTGTCTGACAGAACATCTCGTCCACAAATGAGGCACTTCGGCTGTTTTTTGTTTTCTTTTCTCAAATGTGCTCTGTTGACTTCTGTTATTACCACTGCCAAAGACTTTGGTGCAGTTCTCCAAGAGACTGGAGAAGCTACCAAGTCGATTCAAGCACAGCAAGCTTCCAGCTCTCTCAACCTATTTTACTCCAACTCCACACTCTATCTGTCTTGCTAACCCTAGCGTGACCCAAACATGCGGCCAGTGAATTCAATGTGTTTTCTATGGACATACAGAGAAGGTATGGAGGCTCCAAACCAAACCTCAACCATGCCAGCCCTACGAGGGAAGGAGGGGCCCCTTTTTGAGGAAGTCATCACAGAGTCCAAATAACAGGGCCATCTCTGCCTGGGGCCTGCTGTCAGGCCAATGATCGATGGTCTCAGCCTCAGATGCCTGCCTTAACTGGCCAGTGGTGAACAAAGAGGGGCAAATATAGAGACAGAGAAGGGGTCATCCCTACCACTGTGGGACTGACAGTCAGCCAGAGAGAAGGATGGAGGGAGGACAAGAACGGAGGAGGGAGGGAGGTAGTGTAAACCCCAGCATGTTGATTGCTAGTCTCCTCTTTGATTCAAAAAACAGACATGTCGTGCTGTTTTATTTCGTTTGTAACATGTCCAGAAATCTCCAGCATTGAGACAGCGCTACATTTTAGTGATTGCAGCTCCCACAGCTGTGGCCACAGGAATGTAGCCTGCGCTCCGCGCCTCCTTCCTTTCCTCTCCATCTTGGTGTCTATCTCTTATTAAAGTCATCTCTTGTTTCCTCACCTCTGTGCCTACCCTCATTCTCTCAGTCTTTCTGTCCTGAGGTGATGAGTCTGGCTCTTCTGAAATCTCTGATTAACACTGAGGTCCATTTTACCAAGAAGTCCTCCTTTGTCGTCACTTTCTTCTTCACTCCTCTTTCCATTATTCAACTTAGTTAGCTTCTGTCTGAAGGGAGTTAAGCCTTAACAGACCAGCTTCAATGGCCAATGTCTCCCTTTAGCAATATCCTATTAGTGAATGAGAGAGAGAGAGAAAAATTAATGAATTTCAGCCAGTCTTCTGTCCTCTTTCCAGTTGACAGGGGATAGCTTATTTTAAAGGATTTTAACAATCACTACTTTCCTTCAGCTATGCCAAATGAGACTTATGAGACCCAAGCCCAACTCCAGATGTTTACAATGAGAAATAGGCAGTGTTATTGTGTCATCTGGCAATTTGGATTCTTTGAACACGTCTCACAGAAAAGTCATGAAAATTGTCAATTAAATACAGTTTTGAGAGAACGGGGCAACGCTGGTAATGAGTGAGCTCAAGCCCTGCCATGGAATGAGAAGCAGGCCATTAGGAGAGCAGATGAGCTGTCCTGCCTGTAAGGCTCCAACACACAAGCACCTATTGTTGTCTCCCTGTTGTATATAAGTCAAATTAAGCTGAGTGAATGTATTTGACCCTTCACCCACTCACTCTTTTCTATCACACTCCTCCACTCTTCTTCTCTGCTTCCCTCCCTGTCTGTGTGTAGCCTGTCTTTAACCACCTGTCTGTTGAACCGTTCCATATCTCCACATAATTAAATGTGGTTTCACAAACTTGAATGGGTTCAATTGTGTTTCTTCCCAAGAATCGAGAGTTAATTTAGCTCTTATTTGCATCTCTGAGATTGTTACCCAAGCCTTTTTTGACACCCCTCATCTCTTCATGAATACAACCCATTCTCCTCAACCTGGTCTGTCCTTTGACTTTGTTTTAGTACCCAGGGCTGCTTATCCTCATGCAGGTGTGAGTAAGGGCCATAAGAACTGAATTTGCCAGGGGTTTACGTGGAAAACTCAAACTGTTACCACAAAACTACAGCCTGGATGCCTGGAGGCCTGGATGACCTCTAATTTTCTACTTCTGAATTCAGACAAAACTGGATTGTTATTGTATTTGGCTTCCTATGCTGCACTGAGTACTTCTTCTCCACTCACTGCTTTTTACTGCCCTTGTGTTTATGCACTACTACTGCATTTAATCACTAGCAATTATTAAACTCTGGCTCTCTCCCATAGCGCGTCTTTTGTTCTGCCTCCTTTTAGTGTCTTCTCTTTCCCCTCACCCCCAGCCCAGTCGAGGCAGACGGCTGCCCCTCCCTGCCAGAGGTTTCTTCCTGTTCAAAGGGAGTTTTTCCTTCCCACTGTGGCCAAAAGATGCTCAGAGGGGATCATGTGATTATTGATGTCTTCTCTCTAAAATTGCAGGGTCTTCACCCAGCTATATAAATAAAACTTAACTGAATGTTTAGAGCATCAAACTTTGCTGTTTTCCTTTTCTTGTACTTGAGATTTGGTTCACTGGAGCTACCTGCTGTGGTGACATCTTATGACAAGGGAACAGCCGAAAAAGCGTCTTCTTCTTAAGAGCTAAAACTACCAAAGGGTTTTGGTTTAGATTTAGGAAAATTATCCCAGCATCTTGAAAAATTACACTTATTAAGGTACACACTGTGTTTAAATTCCTGAACAATCCACCATATTTGACAAGTTGATAATGAATTCAGTCTTAATATTACCTCACATTGTGTGTCAAAGCACCAATATCAACCTTGTATTTAACGCTAATGGCTATTACATATGTACCAAGATATGATGCCCTGGGACAATCTCACAAACCTGATGGTAGAAATTTAATCCCACAACTTCCATCTAATCAGGCTAAATTAACTTGTCAGGATACGACAGAGAGCAGATTGACACTTAAATGAAAACATTTTTGAATATCTGCAAATATGAGCAGTTCATCTTAATGTGAGTCATTTTATTCAAGCAGAGGTGCATGTGAAAAAGTAAAAACACAAATGTCCAACCAAAATCACACAGGCCTAGAGACTGGTTGGCGACCCCTCAGTAACCAGCAGTTACTTGAGAAATATGTGTGTTCCCTATTGATTATATCCCATCCTGATTTACCCAGAAGTGTCCAAAATTCAAGTGTAAAATTGCTTCAGTGTAATATTATAATGATTTGTTAGTTTCATTCAAATAGACATTGAGCTCAGTTTATAGTTTTGTTGTTGACTTTTGTCAGTTGGGATTACAAAGATATAACAAATCAATATATTATTGAAGAACTACCTATGCACCATAAAGCAACTGGCAATTTGATTGTTTAAAGAAGGCGTTAACTTTTTTTTAAAAAAAAAGAAAATGAATAAGAAGAAGAAGAAGAAGAAAAAAATCCCTTGTCAGTGTAAAGTACATAATGATGAATGAACATGTCATCAGTTTACTTTACAGGCCTTTAATCTGGTTTAGACACTCTGAATAAGCACCTTAAGGACTTAAACTTTAATTAATGATCCTCTAGAGAGGTGACCGGGGCAGCCAGTAATTAAAGCTGTTTTTCCTCACCATGTACCTCGCAAAGATTCCAATCATTTATGCCCTCCTCATGTTCGTGTACCACTGATGTCTTGATGGGTGGTGTTCTCTTTGGACATTGGGTGCATTTGTTTAACTTTCTTTTACACAAGCACACACTTTCTTTTTTACACACACACACACACACGCACACACACACAGATACACCAAAAACACACTGGGCTGTAATATAGTTTCTTCCAAACTAGTTCAATAAGTTGTAGTGGGTCTTCTTTCTCTCAGAACTCCAGACAGAGATAATTAACAGGAAGGAAATGATTCAAGCCTGTGCAATGGTGAGGATGATGTTTAGAGGAAATGACCATCGGTGACAAACAGGAGAGATGACTGAATTCGGGAGGTCATTTGTATGTGTTTGTGAGGTTGATGCATGTCTGGTAAAATGTAAGCTTTGCTCATAAGCCTCTTCCACTCAGGTATATGATATAATTTAATGACCAGCGTGCGCTGGAGCATGCCATGACTAAGTGAGAATTCCATCAGAGAAACATGATGCCTACAAGAACCAACAGTACACTCAATAAAAACAGGAAGTGTGCTCGTCACAGACCGAGCCTCTGTTCTGAGTACCACCCCACTAGGACTGAACATTCTCACCTGAATTTAACATTCTCAGTTATTTTAAAAGTGTAGAACAGTTACTTGGTACACTTTATGAGTGAGAAGCTGTGCTTGGTGAAAATGATTACCTAATGTAATGACATAATTTATTGCTTCTATGATTCGTCCTGCATTCTTATCTATAGAATGTATTGTCCTTCCAAATTAGTCGATGTATCTAAGATATTATCTCATTTTGCTGAAGGAACGTGGAATCCAGTTTCAGTTCAAGGTACATAGTTGTTTAGCCCCTTATTGTTTTCTGTCTCTCTCCATTCCAGCTGCTTACATTACATTCATCTGTGTAGCTAGAAATCTGCAGGTGGGCAGCATTAGAATGCTGAAGCAGGACTGCTGATCAGATTAGATTTTGCAGTCGGTCTGTGCATTCATCAGTTTGTGCATGTTTGTGTATACATGTTCGTGCTATTCCTAGCGTGTGGCAGATCATTTAGTCCGCTGCTTTAAAAAAGAAAGGGCTCTGGTCCAGTTTACTCCCCTTGGGTAGGGTACCTTTTACCTAGAGACAGAAAGACAGAAAGAGAAAATGACACCACGTAGCTTGTTGGGCTCTCCAACATTCACTCCTCCGCACTACTTTATGGGAGGGTCAAGGTAGTTAACCAGTGGCAGGCGTTCAGATGGGTTCTGCTCTGACTTCAAACAGGGAACATTATGGGTGTGCGCGCTCACAGGATATTGCACTGTAAGGCCACTGAACACGGCTGGGTTTGAGAGAGGAGGCTTTGTATTGAGCCCATTAGAGTCTTAAACCGATACTAATGAAGCCGTTTCCTGTACAAACGGAGTGGCTCAAGGGAAACTGGTTCCAGTTTTTAATAAGACCTCTCCAATCCCAGTTAAGATTTTTTATCTGGGTACTGAGTGGGTTAGTACTGGTTCCAAGCAGAACCTCTCTTTGGAAAAGTTAATTACACATGATTAATGGAGCGTTTTCCTTCCAATGATATCTGTGACAGCACAAAGCTGTCGTAAGGCTTGTCAGGCCCAATTCGAGCTGAATAAGTATTTATGTGATCGCATGTGATGGGCCTCCTCTCACCAGCACCAGCCCTCATCAATCAAGCCCTGCTGCTCGCAGTAGTGGGAAATTGGTCTATCAGCGCGGCTACCCCTCCACCCCCACTGCCACCACCGCCACCGCCACCTCCCTCCCTCCCCATTCAATCAGGCCTGAGGCTACAATGCTTCTTTAGCTCTTACTTCTGACCAACGTAGGGGTCACAGGGGGGAAAGTGGGAGCTAGAGCTGAGCCCATCCATTACAGCTCTTGTTTCTCTCGGTGGCAGCCGGACGACGGGATTCTATTAAGAGCTCCGTCTATTCAGCACTGAGATTACACCAGGGCCCTCTCTCCAAGCACACCTCACCACCAACCCCCGAGCCCTCGCCAAAACCCTATACCCACCCTCGGGGCCTTATAGCCCCACCACCACCGCCGCCAACCCACCTCAGCTCTACCGTGTTTCCCCTCCCCAGTTCCACCCTCCTTTTTACACTTCCCCCGGTAGTGTTTTTTTTTCTTCTTTTTTCAAACAGCCACAATGACAATAATCACAGAGAGAAAGATAGAAAAGAGAATGAGACAGAAAGACAGGAGAACAACCTTGGAGGAGAATGAGAGCAGACACCCTAACATTAACCTGCTCCTGCTTGGGATGTGAACAAACACACCATCTGCCTGTCCGAACAGGATCTGGCCTAGGAGCCACACACACTTAGAGGGAATGTACACACACACACGCACATCCAAAAGGCATAAGCATGCCCTCCATCTCAAACAGACACAGAGCTTCAGCACCTGGCTTGGAGATCAGGGCAATCTTCCCTTCAGTATAAACACACTGAGATGGGTAACATCACAAACGTAACACTGCTGCAGTTACATCGTAAACACCCACCGGCACCAGATCAAACTGCCACTCCTACAATGTTTAAGAAGCTCGTTTGTCTCCTGCTGGCCTGAAGAGACTCCTCATTTACTTAATATGTGTTAGCTCTTGAGCGAGAGAAAGAGAGGGGAGTGCTGCTGGGGTCGCGCCCCGGCTTGGATAGATGGGGGTCTTCCTGTCAAGGAGAAGGAGAGAGACAGCGCTCCTGTCAAACAAACAGAAATTTAATACGTTGCTTTCTATCAGGATGTCCACAGTGTGTACATACTCTCTTGGGCTTGATTATGAATAACCCCTTCTATCTTATAAACAAGTGGAGTGAAGACATTCATCAGGGATAGAGAGGTAAGGGTGTGAAGGTGGAATGTTCCCTCCTCCTACAAGAGCCAACTGCTGTATGTCTGCAAAGAAGGGATGATAGAGGGAGCAAAGTATATCAGAGGGGAGACAAAAAAAAAAGGCTGGGATGGATAAAATAGGAATGATGTAGAAAGATCTAGGACAGAAGAAGCAAAGAAGGAGTACCATCAAAGAGGAGAAAGGAAAGAACAGACAAGAGGAGGAAATGTTTTTTGTGTGCATGGAGAGGGCCCTCAGGGTGGGGCTGTGTGCGGTTTCACTGTCCCGGCTGCATGGTTTGGAGTTGGCAGCTTGCATACGGGTTAACAGGATCGGAATGCTTCTTCAGTGGCAGCATAATCAGCACCAACTTCCTCTAATTCAGAAACCCTAGGCCTCGCTCTCCGCCTCTTTTGTTTCAGCCGGGCTGCGCTGACAGCATGGAGGAAGCAGCCGTCTGACAGTTAAGGGAGATGTTGAATGTGCATAAACACAGTATCCAGGGAAGGAGAGAGGGAAAACTGACAAACTTCTGGGTGATTATTGTGTCTGTGTGTTGATGGCTGTTCAAGTCATCTGTGTACCTAGATACGTGCACTTGTTAGTGTGTTTTGGCAGTGTTTTGCCCATGTTGCCAGCCTCTCTATGAAGATAAAAATAAAATGCAAGATGTGAGTGAAGGAGATTGTGTGAGGGATACTCTGCACCCCACTAACTGTCAGGCCAGTCATCTCCAGCTGCCTGCCTGAGACTTTTGTCTTTGTTAAATGTTGTGTGACAATGAGATTTTCCAAAGTGCCACCAAGATAAAGAAGTGGATTGAGAAGGGAGGGAGGGGTGGGGGGGTGGGGGTGCTGTGATAAGAGTTGAGATGGTCTGGTCATAGTCCAGCAGCCCTTCATCACAGCTGCAGCCCCAGATATATCTCCTCTGTGTCTCTGAAGCACTCACATACACACCTTCATCACTATGTCTCTCTCACGCCTTCACAAAGTAATACACACACCCAGCAAATGCGCCCAATCTTAACACACGCACACACAAACTACACTTCTATTCCATCACTACAGCTCTAGATCCTCAATCGATCCTCACACCCCCTCGGCCCCTGCCAGACACCTGCAGGTGATTGATCCCCAAATCAGTCCCTCACAACCCCAGTGCCATAAAAACCATAACAACCCATCATAAAAGCTGATTTATCTTCACCTAGTGCTGGGACTCACAGTTAGAATATTAACCCAAAAGTGTATGACACTAGAATGATTGGTTTGGAATTGAATGAACTTGGGGAGTATCGACGAGCTTGTCTGATGGGTCATATCAAGTCTGACTACTGAAATGTGCCGAGTGAGACTGCAATATCTCAAGACAGAGCCTTCTAGAGACATAAACGCACACATGGAGAACGTTTGTTGGACTCTTTGCATTTGTTCATGCTAGTCTTGCTGCATGCCTGGATGATAATTTTAGTAGGCTGATTATGTGCGAGCATATGTTTAATATAATGCATCGCTGTAAACCACATGCCATATGATTTTGCATGGTAGCATGGTGAGTCAGTGGTTAGCACTATTGCCTCGCAGCAAGAGGACCCTGGATTCAAACCCTGCTAGGGCCCTTCTGTGTGGAGTATGCGTGTGTTGCTTGGTTTCTGGAGCTCTGGTTTCTCGTGCCATTGAAAAACAGGTTGGCTTAACGCTGCCTGCGTCAAGTCTCACAAAAGAGATTCTTAATCTCAAGAGTTTCACTTCCTGCTTAAATAAAGGTTTTAAAACGATAGGTCAGCTACGTTGTTTTGCTCCAGCATTGTCACCTAATGTGATATGAAATATTTTAGAAATTTCACAGCAAAACAGTGAGATAGTTTATCGTAAAACTGAGCGATAAAAACTAACACACAATATGAGCACCGCATCCCGAGCTTATTCAATATGACAGTGGTTTTTGTTGTTGTTGTTGTTTTTGAGTTTTCATGTGTTTCCATGTGCGTTCGTCCATGTGTGTGTTCCTGTAGAAAACTGTGTCCAAGCCACATTTTAATGAAAGCTTTGGATGTGAGCGATGCCAGAAGCATGGTGTTCTGGCAGCAGCATCAGCATGTGCCCTGTACTCCGCCGTGCAACAAGCTCCTGGGTTAAATATAATCCCAGTCTAACTCAGGGGCCTCTTTGATGCTACTGAAAGCCAGTGAAGCCTTTAATGGGAGCCACTCCGTGTTCCTGTGTTATGTGTGAGCCGCTCAGCTTTCCTTCATTTTAAGGTTGTTGCAACTGATTTGTTGTTTTCCGAGGTAATTCTGACTTTAATCATGTCCACATACTCTGTGCTGACCTGCGCTGGTAACAGATTCCTTTAGATCTGTGTGTGTATATGCCAGGTATTCCTGTTGGGAGACCTAAATCTGTTTTGTCACATTACTGGGATATGGCTTCCGTACAGGGACAAAGTTATCCTAAAATCACAAGTTATATATATATTTTTTTAGATGAATGGAGGTTTTAAAGATGGGTTATGGTTAAAGTAGGGTAAGGGTGAAGCAATAGTTTTATTTAAGGTTAGTGAAAATCTCCAGGAAATGTAAATCAGTGTAATATCCTCTTGAGTCACAACTATGTGGGTTTCTATATATGTCATGATGAACAAACTGAACACACTTCCACAGTCTGCTTGCACAAGAATATTTTCCTCCTTTCTCACTTTTCAGTTTTGACTGCTTGCAAATTTAGAATATAAAAATAGTCATTATGCACTCATGTTACCCTCTGTTTTGTTTTGTTTTTTGTTTTTTTTTTTGCTTTTTTTGTTTTGTTTCTTTCTCCACAGCACAACAAAAAAAATCTTTGGCTAGAGGGGAAAAAACTCCCAATGAAAATAAATACACAGATGAAACAGTGTGCCTGTGGTTGCTCTGCTGCAGGTTTTTTTTTTCAGATTTCTAAGAAGTATTAATGTGTTTTCACTTGTTTCAGATTCGAGTTCGTTGTTATCGCAAGACTGTCGGGATCATTTTCTTCGGTCGCAGTGAACAACTGTAACGCCCTTGTCTGATATCCACCAACATTAAAATATTAGCCTTCCAATTGGACACGGTATGTGAAAGGCAGCTTGTCACAGTGTTACAGCTAAGCCCTGACTTTAAACGTGAGAAGAGAGCTCAATAAATGTAATGAATGTGTGACACTTGAACATCTGAAGTGCCGTGTTCAGTTCCATACCGCTTTCCCTCTTGTACATAAAAAGCTCTTTTAAAGATGATATCTATGAGCGTTTTAGAGCCAATTTGTTCTCCCTCCGGCAAAAGGCAACATGCTCTAATTACCTCCCCCTTCTCCACCGGGCTGGAGGTGGAGGTGGTGGCGGTGGGGAGGTGTTTAAGTTTCCAGTCTGCCCCGTGCGTATAGGGGCTGTGTGCCCACTGAATTTATGCTTCACAAACCTGACCTTTGACTCTTGTGCAGCTTTATCGCACCCAATAGCCCACATACAGTGTGTCCCTGTATGCCGAGGCTCAGCGGAGGAAGTGTCTGTGATTACCACAATCTGTAGTACTTTGTGTGCATCACTGCCAGCCCTCAGCCCCGTCTCCACTTCTCTTCCGTCTTACAGACTCCCAGCTCACTTCAGCCGCCATTGCAACCCAATTAGCTCTACATGTTATCTTATCTCACATTGATCCTCTCCTCAAATTGTTTTCAACAGTGTACCCCTTATTGTGCCCTCATAATGTCTTTTTGCGGCGCTCGGCATCGCTCAAACGGTCTCATTCCTGCGTCAGTGTCCTTTCAGCGCAAAAGCTGAGGAATGATTAAATTGATTTATTCTAATTAGACAGTACAGATACGAGTGTCTATACTGGCCCCATGTATGAACCTTGTACTCTTCCGCTTCTGCAACACACATTGTTTCTGAGTTTTTCGTGGTTTTTTGCTGGAGCTCTGTTACTTTATTTTGGAAACTATTAAAGTTTTTTTCTCTCTCATTGAATGGTGTGAGAAATCGGTTTGCAAGCCCACTCAGTCAAGCATCATGTCATTCAGGGCATCACGGGACATAATGCTTGGTGCTACTTACCAGTACTGACACTTTAAAACTTTAAAGTGTAGACTTTAAACCGAATAGAAAAAATACATCTACCCTCAAGGATGCAAATGAAAGAACCCTCTACTCTTAAAAAATTTTTTTTAAAAATGCACTCTGGATTAAGAGCTCAAATAGAGGCGAAGACAGTGCCAAAAAAAAAAAAAAAAGACCATGTGCTAATTCAGCAAACACGCCGGGCTTGTTCCTCACAGGCCGCAGGATTTGTCAAGAAATCATCCCTCGCTCTCTGCCGGAATGCCTGCCTGACCCCCGGCAAATGAAAATAATCCAAAGTAATTAGAAGTGAGCTGGTCTGGTCCTGAGAGCCCCCGGGCGGCCGGGTAAACATGGCGGAGGGTCCGGGAGGGGCCAGTAGGGGGGGAGGGTGGGGGGGGGTGGAGGAGGGAGGGTGCTGACCTTGTCCACATAAAGCAGTGATTTATGAAGTGCAGGGCACAGCAGCAGGGCTTCTGTCTTCTCCCGCAGAACCAAATTACTGAGGTGGAGATTAACACGCTGCTCACAACGGGCCTACTTCCAGACTCAAGGAAATTTTTTATTTACATTTTCTCCTTTCATTTCCGTCGCTGTGTTTTAATGGTAATTGGTATATATGGGCACCGAGCATATCCCTTAATAAAGGAGCTTATAGCTTCATAAGTATGTGTGCACAACGCCCATTGTGTTGTGCACACATATTGGCTGATTAATGTGTTAATTAAAGGACAGAGCCGCGGAGTGTTGCGCTGACTTTTTTTTCTTTTCTTTTCTTTTCTTTTTTGAGCCCTGAATGACTTTTTAACCACTTGATTGAATTGAATCGCCCCACATTTAAGCTAAATAAAATGCGCGCGCGCGTGGTGAGGGCGTGCATGTGCGTATACAGTCGTGATGGAGACGTTATGCAGCTTTTCTCCGTGTCAACAGGAGGTCTCGTCATGAACAGTGGAACTATTTCATGTGGATTTGGCTGCGATATTTTCTTTCTCTCCCCCCCCTCTCTCTCTTTCTTCCCCCTCTCCTGAAGGATGTGCTGGAATGCACCACACAGGCCTTCCCAGTGTTTCCATGTGGCCCCTCGGCTGCAGCGGTAGGCTCTGCAAGCTCGCTGGTTGCTGGAGTCAGTTTGCAACCCACACGGGAATCCCCACCCCCACCCCCCCACCCTCTCCTCCAACATGTCCCATCTGACTTCGCACGGCTTCAGATTGAGCAGCAAAATCCAGATCACTTTATTTTAACAGAAGAAATTGCTGCAAAGTTATTTAAAGGATTAAAAAATGAAGAAGAAGAACAGGCAGCGTGTTGGCGCATGAAGCCGAATCTCAGATAAATTATGAAGCTCTTTGAAAGTAAAAATAAATAAATAAAATCTCTACATCCATGTATGAATTTGTCTTTGCGTGACTGAACTTTTAAAACAAACAAGAAAGCCGCGAGCAAAATAGGCATCGGCCCATTTAAGCAATTTAACCTCCTTTCAAGAATTTCACAGCACTTAAAAGGCCCAGCTCGAACATTATCCGGATGCTGTATGTTTTAAGAGTCCCCCTAAATAAGTATGAAACGCTGTGTAGCATGATATAGTCGGAACTAACATACCCTGAAGCCTGCCCGTGTTTGGTTTGTAATTTGTTGATAAACAGCTTTTCCACACCGCCATTCCCGTTTGTCAGAATCGTTATGACAAAGGCGTGGAATAATTCAGATAAAACAGGTCTATTTAATCTGAGCACATCAGAATAGTGTTTATGGCGGATTGCGCAAACAAATATAAATTAGAGCCGCGCCTTGCAAATCACTCTCGCGGTTTATTAAATGAACAAGTGTTTTAAATTCACCCCCATCGGTCTCTTCAGCGCAGGCTCGAGAGCTTTTATAGCAGCTCGTTCAGGTGATTATATATTTAAGCCATACAGCTGAATTTTTCATGTCCCATCTAGCAATTTGACGCCCTATAGTAGATGTTTTGTCCCGCAGCGAACACACAGCAGATTGTAAGTCAAAAAGCAGACTGATAGCAATCCAGACTTCTTTTTTTTATTGATTTTTATTGTATTTCTATTTTGTCACTTGACAGCTGGAGTCAGTTTTCCCTTAACCAAAATATCCACACCCCTAACCTAGAAAACTGCTTGTATCGATTACATCTCTAGAGATAATACAGTGCAGCTGCTGACCATTTTCATAAATAGACATTCAAGTCTCCAAATTCTATGCCATAAATGTCCAGGCTTTTATTCTGAAGTTGATTGTGTCATGAAGTATTTTATTATGGAATTAGGAAAAGTCGGTGCTGAGTTTAGTTGACTTCACAGCAGCAACAAATCGACTCCTCTAATTAGTTTTTAACTCTCAACTAGCCACTCATACATTTTTTTTCAAGAAGTTCAGTCCAGTTGAGCACGCCATCTCCTGACTGAAGAAAGAAGTGCAGCTTTCCTTCACGTGCCCGCGCTTGGGTATGGGGGCGGGGGTGAATTGGGTAGGGGGTTGTGGGCGTCGGACCACTGTTACCCCAGTTTACCCCCGGTGATACCACAAACCCCGCGAATTTATCCTCCTTTCTCACGTTTCCTTCTTTTCAGAAAAGCCTTTGCACTTCTCTCTCTATCAGGATCCTCGATCAGACCCGGAGAGGCTGTGAAGCAATCACTTTCCCAGATTACTTGTATTTAATACACAATGCATCATAAAACAAATCCCTCATCCTGACAGGAAGAAAATAGAACAGCTCATTCGACTTGAGCTTTCCCAATTTATGGCTAAATTAAAAAGGGTTCCAACAATGGACAAGTCGAGGAGAGGCAGGAAATCAATGACCGGGCGGACCGGGGTCTCTCCTCGGTTCTCAAGGAGCGCGAGACGATGGGAATCGGTGGCCGGGTCCTGCCTTATTTACACATGATTTTTCCTGTCCTTCCTGCACATTTGCTCCGCGATTTCGCAAAACAATGGGTATTATCTGGGATGGAAGGTCAATGTCACAGTGTAAGGAGTTATCCATCATCATCTGCTCTCATCAGCCAAAGCCCTGTTCTCTCTGGCTTTATAAGCTGCCTAATAAACTCCACTCATTGACAACAAGGACGTTTCTGTATTGTTCTCTAGCCTTATCAGTTTGCTCTCGGTATCAGTTTCAGCTTTACACTGAGAGATTTTAAAAAAAAATCTCAACAAATAAATTGTCTAAGATTTTGTGTCTTCCTCATGAAAAAGCAGGTGCACAAAGGCAAACGCAAAACTGAAAGTTTTTAATTTTTAATGTCGATTCAGACACGACTGACCTAAACCGCTGTTTTCTTTTATACCATTTTAGAAAATAAATACTTTGTGTTTGGTGAAGACCGAAGTTTTGCAAAGCAGGTGATTAGGTCAGTGTCCCAAAAAATGTGGCGCATGGGCACCTAATGGCCTGTATAGAGTCTGTGTGTGTGGAAACATCCTGCAGCCCCTTTAAATTCAGTTCTTCAGGTTAATGACGCCGTAAAATGCCGGCGTAGTCAGGAGGTTTAAGGAAACGTGAATAATAATTCACCGCTTTGATGCTTATGCTGCTTCATTAAAGTGTGTGTGTGTGTGTGAGTGTGTGTGTGTGTGTGTGTGTGTGCGTAGTTCATCCCTTTAGAAGCCCCATCCCGACCTCTCCCTGACCCCATTCACCCTTTCCAACCCCGGGCCCCTGTCACTTTAAAATTTACGGCGGAGAGGAGTCTCTTCTGACCGGGGACACGGCTAAAGACAGTCCCCTGTTTCGAGCCGCCTCTCTTTGGGGTATAGGGATGGACAAACATCATCCTTTTTTTTTTTTTTGAATGAAAAAAAAAATCACACGAAGTATCCGCGAGCCGCAAAATGGGAAGGCGATGCCTGAGTCTACCCCCCCCCCTCCCCGAATATCTCTGCTATCACACAGAGGACACATCCCGACTGGCTGAGGAGGAGGGGGGAGAGAAAAATGAAAAGTTGAATGGCTACTAGAGGACACCTGGGTGCGTCAGGACAGGAGGGGTGACAAGAAAGGAGCGGACGAGCCAAACGAAGCGCACGCTGCGAAAAAGTTGGGATCAAGTTGATGTACCAGAGGGGATTTAGTTCCGACGTCTGTAGGACAGTGAGAGGAGAAGCACGGAGTCAGCGCTGTCCGTGAGACAATATAGTGAGAACGGATTTACGCTTACCGACCGCGCCGCGTCTGAGAGACAGCAGAGAAGAGAGAGAGAGAGAGAGAGAGAGAGAGAGAGAGAGCGCACCCGCGACAAGTCGGCTCGTCCCGCGGCTCGGAGACCTGAAGAGACCGAAAAACGACCACTCACCGGTGTATTTTTTTATTATTATTTATTTATTTTACTGCTTTAAAAAATCTGGAGAAGTTGCCAGTAGCAAATATTTTTCTACTTTCAAGGCCAAGATTTTTTTTAATTTGCTTTTTAATTTACTTTTTGGTTTAGTTTTTATTTTTTACACTGTCACTTTTTACTCGGTTAACCACGCTGTTATTATCCCAAGAGGCTTAAAGTGTGGCACGCCGGTTAAAAGCGAGTTACAACGGTAAGAACACGCAGACTTTACGAACAAAACGGTTTCATTGAGATGTTTTGTTTTTGTTTATCTTTTTTTACATAAAGAGAAAAGAAAGTACAACTAGAGTTTATTGTTCATTCATCGCGGTAAAAGCTGAACGTTTAAAGTACGAGTTAAACGACTGCAGGATAATTTACACGATCCACGAGTAGATCCTCTGTCAGCCCGGACAAAGGGCTTTATGTAACCTAAATATTTATTCAGCAGCAGGTTACACAAAGACATAAAGACAGATTTGTGACCCTGAGAGAGATTCCGTTTTGCATCCCAACAATCAGCTTGTCTTCATAATTCTTATCACTCGCGGTTTCCTGCAGTTGATTTGTTCCCCAGTAAAGTTTACAGCTGCGCCATGAAAAATGTCAGACCGCTCACGATTCGTTCAAGCGAAAATGCTGTGTAAATATTTTGTAAACGATAAAAGTCCACTGATGATATGATTTGCATAATAATTCAGTTCTATTGTGCTTGCTGCTGTTCAGCTGATTTGGTTAATGAGAGGAACAGCACTGTGTTCCTGCTTTATTGTTGTCATTATCATCATGTTTATTGTTTATTATCGTTGATGTTGTTGTTGTTAAAATGAGTAAAGTTTAGTTCGTTTATTCGTTACAGCCGCGTTTAGAGAAACGAATTAAAAGTTCAGTTGAAGTCAGTTTAAATGCAAATGGATTTTTTGAGTGATTTGTTTCATTTTGTAGGAGATTTTCAAATTTCTTTTTTTCTTTCTTTCTGTCCTTGACAAAATTAATAAATGAGTGAGCAGTCAGAACTGAAACTGAAATAAACATTTACTAATTTTAACTGTATACATATCAATGCTTTTTAATTTTTTGGAGCCTATTATTTGACCTTTTTTTGTCTAATTTATGTACTGATTTATTGATGTAACGTAACATTCTAAGAATATTTATAAATATGATTTCCATTTTTATGAATAAAATGGAAATTGCATGACTCTTGGAGAGGCCCTTGAAATTTTGAAAATGCCCTCGATATACAATTATTTTATTTTGGTACTGAGTGTTTTTCTCTTTTCTTCTTTTCGTGGTTATAAATACATTATTTTCAGATTCTTATTTTTTTATAATAATAATAATAATAATGTGTGTGTGTGTGTGTGTGTGTGTGTATGTGTGTGTGTGTGTGTGTGTGTGTGTGTGTGTGTGTGTGACCTGCTCCTAACATCTGAGTTTTATTTCTCTGTGGGAGGTATGTGGTTAGTCAGTGTTTGGACACAGTAACCTGGACTGATACTGATCAAGTCTATCTACTCTCTCTCTCTCTCTCTCATCTCTCTCTCTCTCTCTCTCTCTCTCTCTCTCTGCAGATCTTGGATAGCTCAGGCCATGTAAAATTCTGCGTGGATGCCAGCAAACCAAGCACACCGGCAGCCTGGCTGAAGCACATCGAGCTTGCCCCTGCAGCCAAGCAGCATAACCTGACAGCGTGCCAGAGAGATGATCAGGTACGTGGAGACGGGTACCACTGGGAGCGCCACCTGGCAAAACAACCTCAACAAAGGGCAAGTATAAATATGATGTGAAGAAAAGAGAGAGGGAGAAAACATCTGCATGACTCCGGTTTTGAACTCCCGGATGGTGATGTGTCTTCTAAATGTCTGGCAGGATGAATCAAGCTTTTTATACTGATACTCAGCCTTTTTTTTTCTCAAACACAACTCCAAATGCCAGAAGGCTTCCCTGTATTTTCCAACGGCTGTCCTGTCTCTGCATGCTGCTGTGTTAAAAGGTGTTATTGTGATCTAAGTCAGATAGCACCGTGAGCGGCTGGCCCACCCTGCCTTTAATTACTTACTCACACGGACACACACATGCACACATACAGGCCTCTCGACGCTGCACCATAGAGACTCCTCGCTATCTGCGTGTGTTTTCCTTCTGTAATTGTGCACTGGCTTCTGCCGTGCAAGGACCACAGGGCAGGATCAGAGGCGGCCCGCAAAGATGATAGTTCCACACACTTCCCAGTCACGCTTGCGATATAAACTCCTAGATATGCCTGGATGTTGACAGTCCTTTTGCTGCTCACCTGGCTGTGCAGAGGTGCGTGTTGTATACATGGGGGCCTGTTCAACTCAGCAAAGCCATGGCAGGGGCTCCTCCCACTCACAGAAACACACACACAGTGAGACAGGAGAGACAAGAGGCTAAACTTTATTTGACGCGTGTGTGAGGCATACCAACATCGCATGACCCGAATAAAAAACATAATCTAGCTGGCATGTTTGTCATCACTTCTCACTGGTGGTCCTTTTAAATTTCCTGCTTAATGTCACCCATTGAAATTTCTGCAAAATTTCTATTAGAGTGCTTAGTAGCGTGCTCTAAATAAAGCAGCTGCAATTAGTTGTAATTGGACACAGAAAATTTCATAAAGAAAAAGCTGCACTGCAGCTCTAGTTTTTTCCCTGAAGAAAAAGAAAGAAAGAAAGAAGGTAGTGATCTGCTAGTGATCAACATCTTCCAAGAAAAATCTCTCCTCTTCTTCTGTCACACATGTATGCTCTTTGTTATCTTTGCAGTCTCTGTGAAGAAGACAGAGAGAAATAGGTGTAGCTCTTTGCTTAAAGGGAATAGGGAAGAAGAAGAAGCCTTCCAAAAGTACTTAGCCACTTCGCTTTTAAAAAGACACAGAGAGACAAACAAGCAGAGGGAGCTTTCCTGAGCTGCCCTCTGCACGAGGTGTGACTCACTGTCAACACTGTGGTTCTGCTTGGGTGGCTGTGTAAGGCACCGACAGGTCACGGACATGGCTATGATGAGGTGATTGTTAAGTATTACACACTGTCACAACACAGCACAATGTGCTGTCTTTAAGCCTTCCGGCCAACATTGCTGTTTTTGAAAACACACTGTAGCGTCTCACAATGCCTGTCTGTATCTGTAACATGAATAGACTGAATAGGGTGGTCTTGTAAAGCTGCTGTCAGTTTTTGGTACTGTCTGTGTGTGTGTGTGTGTGCCAGTGCTCATGAGGGCTTTTTGTGTCCCCTGTGCGCACAGACGTTTATGTTCATTGACTTGCTGTGAGTGTGTCAAGTGTTTCATTGTGCCTCTGAAGTGTGTGCGCACACCTGTAAGTGCCTGTGTTTCCTACATGTATGCACGTATGATTGCTAGTGTGTGCGTGCGCGCACACTCTGCAGGCCTGGGAATTGTTCATTGCGGTTCAGATGACTCCCCGCGCTCCTCATTCGGAGCTGGGAATGCTAAAACACACAGTACCTGATTCCAACAGGTTTTTACTGCCACGGAGAAGTGCTGACTCTCAACGCAGCCTGAAACCACACATTACACAGTCGCCACATAACGTGTACCATCACCAGATTTCCACAGAAGGGCCTGACTAAGCTACCCAGGACTCGCATATTTCTTGTTCTGCAAAGTCGTCCTTCAGAACCAAATTTAAATAAAGCTTCTCTTCCCACGCGCTCAACAGAGATGATTTGCTATAGGACTGATTTTAAGACAGTGTCATACAATGGCAGCAATTTCCAGGCGTGTTGGTCATTATTTGGTCCTGGTTCTTTTCAAGCTTCAATTTAGCCCTGCCAGCGTGAGTAAAACTGGCCTCCATCCTCTCATTTCTGACCCAGTTCTGTTTATCATAAAACTTTATGAGCAATCTCAGGAGAACGTGGGAGCGAGACAGGAATGAATGAGAGTAGAGAGAGAGAGAGAGAGAGAGAGAGAGAGCGAACAACTGAGAGGCCTGTTCGCAAGTCTACTTCCCCTTTTCGTCTCTCTTTCTCTCAATTCATTTGTTACTCATCCACCCACCTCAATTACCGTAAAACGTCTTTATTTTACACCTTTGCGTAAAGAACTTAAACAGATTGTGCAGATAATAATAGAGGACTTGCAAAGGAATATGTCTTAAATCTCTAACAATAAGGAACAAGGAAAAAAAAACATGTTCGGCTGTTCAAATTTAAGGACCCTAGTCATAGAATATATTTTTTCCTTTAATAGTATTATTAGCTGGGCATTCAGCTTCTTAACAGAAATGAACAAGGACAGCCTTTATTTGTGTGACCTTTCTGTTTTACTGCTTTGTACATTTGACACTGCAGAGTGGAAAGCAACAGGAAAGACTGGAGAGGAAGGGGATGGCAGGTGTCACAGTCTGTGAGTCACACTCAAATCTGTAATTAATCCAGCATGCTTCAGCTCACCGGTTTGAATTTATTTAGAAATAAAAACTGCTCCGTGAAGAGAGCTGGATTTCACACACGTGCGTTCTCATTTTAGTTTTAACTGAATGTAAAACTCTTTAACCAGAGGCCGGCTACATTCTTTTTATTTTTTATGTTTAATGTCGACCTTTATAAATCCATGCCCCGGTGTGCAAGCTCTGTGGATATTCTCGTGTGTGTGTGTGTGTGTGTGTGTGTGTGTGTGTGCCTGAGCACCTCTTGCATAGATCCATCCATGACCAGCACGTTTTGTTGTTAAGATAATCAGGGCAATTAGTGCTTAAAAGCCCTCCACTGTGCTCCTCAGTCCACTGAGTCAATTGAAGGAAAATTGATTAAAAGTGTAATTAGCATCATCCAACAAGGCCCTGAAGAGCCTTTTATAAGACAGTGCAGAGGGATATGAGTGTTAATCTCATTCCCTCATTGATTCTCACTCACTATTGAGTGGGATGAAGTGGCTTGGGGGCATACTAGCAAAATGCTGATGGCCATTCAGCATTTAAATACACTGGAGGTGATTGCAACTCAATAAGATAAAGGTATTGGACATTATTCAGTTAAGAAGACGAGATCAGATACTTAATAACTTTAAAACCTTGTGATTCTGATAACAAACAATTCCACAGAATTTATTTATTTATTTATTTATTTTTTACAGATGTAAAATTTTCTACCTGACATTAATGATATGTCACTCAAGAAGAATCCGCCTTTCTTCTAAGGACGTTCATAGATGGCCCAGTCTAACATTACCAGAGCCGTGCTGGCTTCCTTACATGTTCATCCAATTTGCTGCAAGCAGCTGCACATTGTGTGCTCAAACTCTTTATTGCTATCTAAGTCACGAAATGGTTTCGTTTGGAAGCCAAGCGATGGTGACTGCCAAACATACTGTACATGTTGCATGACCCCGCTAGAGAGGCCACAACACATGTGGACATGTTGCTCTTATGCAAGTGCTGACTAAGCACAAGTTAACAATGTTGTGGTCAATCTTCTATATTGTAATTATACTTTTTCTTTTCTTTTTTTGCTTAAAAATAAACAGTGTTGGGGAATGTTTTTAACTGTATCCTTGTATCCGATGTTGCTACTTTAATTCAGTGTGGGCCTGTGTTAAAGTAGCCTGAGTTTTTAAGGGGTTTTTTTTGCTCAATTTTTGCTCTCACCCAGACTGAGAGTTTATTGTGACAGGACAGCATAAGTTAACATACCTGTTGAATGAAGTCTGTGTGCAAAAGGAATCAGCCAACAGGGTGTGGGCACAGAAAATGTGACTGTGTTTGCTCTGCTAATGACTAATGGTGTCAAGGTAATAACTTATCCAATTATAGCCTCTGATCCACTTGTGGTTTTAACCTTTGACAGATAGAGTGTATGGCAGAGAGAGGAAGATAAGCAGTGACCTAATAAACTAACATACATGGGCAACAAAAGCAGCATAACCTTTATCCTTTTGGGAAAAAATGTAGATCCCCTTGTATTAATGTGAAAATTTTAAAGTCCTTAAGAGAACATTGTAGATGAGTGGCTGATTACTTTTCTCTGTATTGTAAGAAATGGCATTAATGCTGAGGCAGCAAGTTTTCAGTGTGAACACGGACACCGCGACTATCTTATCTCCAGAATTGGTTTTGGCCACTGTTTGACTGCTGGCAGAATAAGTGTGTGTGTGTGTGTGTGTGTGTGTGTGTGTGTGTGGTACGAGGGGGGCATGACATACTAAGGATGACTCCAAGAGTCAAAGTCACTGTGTGTTTTTTGCTGCTTGTTTGTGTGTGTGTGTGTTTATCTGTGCTGACCCTCGGGGAAGGGGTGGAGCTGCTGGGGAGAAATCCCCTCCTGTTTGTAATCACCCTTTTGTGTGTGCCTGCGTGCGTGTGTGTCTGCATGTGTGTGTGTGTGTGTGTGCTCACACTACTCCGAGAATACTTGTTCTTGTGTAAAGAGTACGAAGTGAGACCTAAAAGAGAGAGGTCAGAGGTCAGATTCAGAGCCAGAAGTGTTTCTCGCTGACGGACACTTAGGCATGGTTTATGTTTGCTGTTTTTCTGCGTGGATTTGACAGTGTCTAATAATTTTTATGTTCCAAGGCTTTAGTTGGAGCTCTGGTGACTTTCCAAAGAGCCTCCCTGCTCATTCTCAGTATCATTCACTCAGAGCGGAACCTCTGCAGTCTCACATGTCTGTTTGCACTGCTGTCTGATTGTTTCTAAATCACAATATTTTTGTGGCCTTTGATACCCTTTGAGTGATCCTTTGTCTGTGTGCCCATGTGCACTCCACCAAAGATAATCCATATTCATGCAAATGCATTTATTGTATAGACAGAGGGCAGAGTGGGGTATGACAAAGATTACAGTTTTGGGATCCTCACAGTTTGCTTCCCTTTATTCAGAACCAATGGAAATGTGGCGCTGTTCCCGCTCTCTTCGACATAGCAGTAAAAATGTTCCCCAACTTTTAACTATTGGCCTTCCTTGTTAAAAGGAAGCAAATCAAAAATTTCTCAAATGCTAAAAAAAAGGATTAAATTTGGTGGTGATTATGTAATATGTCTCCCCAGGTCTGGATAGCGGTAATGACTCTGGTTCAGCCCTGTAATGGGAATCAGACTTCCAGGCCCTGTTACCCTCCCACTAATTTTCTTGGCAGGTCATATTCATTTAATGCATGAATTTAAATCATACTTTAATGCTACCACAAAACTACATCAGTTATGGTGCATCAATCACAGTTTAGAGCTCCTCCTTGGTCAGGCTGACTTAAAACCCCTTTACTCTGATGACTCAGTAGTGTCACATTTAGTATTATATAATTTGCCAGAAGTAAGAACAATGACACAAATAATTATCCTCTGAAACGTACCTCATGATCTTTATTGTGACCGAGATATTTATCATAACCTTCTCTGGAGACACAGCGGCTCGTGTGTTCCCCTAGTCAGGAATTCCCTTCATAAGTGGCGTATCTGTGACCTGCGCCTTCCCAGAAGCAAGCCCCTCCACACCCTGTCACATTTCTAATAAATTCCTCTATCATCATTGTCATGTTGACACAGCAAAGGAAGGTAATGTTAAACCTCCAAAGCATGCCAAATATAACTCTGTGTTTGATTGTTTCACAAAGAAAGCCTATTGTGTGTCCAAGGGAAGCACCACAGTCCCAGGGACTCTCATGTGATTCTTTACTATGGCGGGCCCCCTCAAAATACACACTCCCATATTTAGCTGTAGAAAAGCTATTTATGTAGAATTACTGTAAGTCATCTATCTATCTATCTATCTATCTATCTATCTATCTATCTATCTATCTATCTATCTATCTATCTATCTATCTATCTATCTATCTATCTATCTATCTATCTATCTATCTATCTATCTATCTATCTATCTATCTATCTATCTATCTATCTTGCTGCATTATACTTGTATTTACAGGAGAGTATATTTATTCCATAGTTTGTGCTTTCATTTTGTATTTGTGACGATGGATGACTTACAGGATGAGTAATTACAACTTAATGACTGTGTGAACTTTCATGTACATGTCTTTTCTGTGTGGTGGTGGTGGTATGACAACCATGTACATAATTTTGTGTGTTCGTGTTTGTATTTTTGCATGTGTATGTTTGTACAGTACACCTACCCCAAGTGACCACTGCAATGCATGCAACATGCAGTTATTGACAATAGAAAAAGAGAAAAGTAAAAAAAAAACAATAATAATAACTGCTGCAACACTTCAACAGCAGAGCAAAGAAGAACTACAGCAAAATGCTGTTTTGATCAACAGTGATTTTAAAACTTCTGCTTAAGTCATAGAAATATTTTGTGTGTTACAGATATTCTATAAAGTCACCAGAGAGATTTTTCCTGGCCAGGAGCTGCTACTTTTCATGAAGGCTGAAGAGTATTCATGTGATACGATGGCTCCCGATATTCATGGTCAGCACCTCACACATGCACAGACACTTTCTTTTTCTCTTCACTGTCAAGATATCTCACAAATGCTGCTTTCCTATGCTGATTTTACCCCCCCCTTCACTGTGCAGAGGAGAGGCAGTACCGCTGTGAGGATTGCGACCAGCACTTTGAGTCCCGCAACCAACTGCTGGACCACCAGAAGCAGCCATGTGGGATGCCCCCTCCTCCTTCCTTAACCCAGGTTTGACAGATTTTTATTATTTTTTTAAATAGCTGTGCTTTTTTTTGTATCACTGCAAGCATAGTGCAGTACAGAGTGACAAGAAAGATGCGTTGCTGAACTGAGACTGTGACAGTAATGATCTAAATGCTTTGTTTCTCAATGGACTGAAAATGTCACTGAAAATGAGATCATAGAGTAATGCACTGTGGAAACGGTGAGCCTACAAACAAATTTGATATTAGCTGTGAGGAAAAACTTCTTCCACTTTAGGGTGACTCAAGCTTCTTTTTGATGCATGAACTGCTTGTATAACTTTTTATATAACTAGGAGGGGACAGTGACCTGAAAGCCCAAGAACCTCAAGACTTGCGACCCCTCCACATGTCCCAAGGACTACACGAATGTAAAGAGTGTGATCAGGTCTTCCCTGATATCCAGAGGTAACTGGATGGACACATTTCATCCCATAATTAATGTGACAACCATGGCTGACAACCAGCCATGTGGTACAAAACAAATCTTTCCATTCTCATTGTCTTTTTATTTTCCACAGCCTGGAGGCCCACAGTTTGTCTCACAGTGAGGAGAGGGAATATAAGTGTGATCAGTGTCCCAAGGCCTTCAACTGGAAATCAAACCTGATCCGACATCAGATGTCGCACGACAGTGGCAAGCACTACGAATGTGAAAACTGCTCAAAGGTAAAGTGATGACTGTTGAAGGGAATGTGTAATAATTTGTGATTGGATATTTATTTCTCTCGAAGCAGATAGTAACTCTCCCATGTGTCTGTGCGGTTCCTTCCCCCAGCAGGTGTTCACAGACCCCAGTAACCTCCAAAGGCACATTCGCTCCCAGCACGTCGGGGCACGTGCTCATGCCTGTTCTGAGTGTGGCAAGACGTTTGCAACGTCTTCAGGCCTCAAACAGCATAAGCACATCCACAGCAGTGTCAAGCCCTTCATGTGTAAGTCACTAAGACCCTACCTATGTAAGTCTACTCAGCACATTATAAGAATAACAGTGATGACATGCTTTGGCTTGCCTTCTAATGTGTTTCTTTTTGCAACAACAACAAAAAAAATCACTTTATCCTTCTGCAGGTTTTTCTCGAGAACTAATCTTGTAATGTTCTACAGGATTTACACGTGATGATGTATTTCTTTAGAAAGGCAAATAGTTTGTTTTCAGCATCAAACCTCACATTGCCGATGTAATAACAGCATTTAAACTTAAATCTTTGTCTAACCTTGCATTTGCAGTCTTATGTTCTATTGACACTCTATCTTGCAGGCGTTTCCATCCGTCTCAGTTGCTTTCTTTCTTGAGCACATGCTTCTTCTTCTTCTTTCTTTTTTTTGTCCCTGTTCCTTACTAACTCCTGCAGGACCCAAACACCTTTTAACCTTTCACGCTTTCACCACTTCACACAAGAGATCTGATTTCCACATCCCCTGAAGCATTATGACCTCTACCCTCTGCCCCTTCTCTCTTTCCCCAGTTTTATAAAAAAGTGGGCTCATATAAATCTGTCCACACACTAAATACACATTATCTTTCGCCCTTTCATGCAAGCACACAAACACACACACACACATATAAATATATAAATAACACATATAAATAGGCAGGAGTGACGGCATCTCCACTGAAGACCTCAGATTCCCCTATCTCGTCTTTGCCTCCAGAACATGCACCATTCCTCACAAATAGCAACCACATGTACAGCCCCTCTTCCCCATGCTTCCTCTGAATAGGAGTCCATTTGCTATAATCAGCAGAAAATATGCAGGTTTAAAAACAACTAATAGCTGTGTTTAGAAAAAAGACAAAGCAGCCTCAAACATGATGGCTGCCTGGGAGAAATTGTGTGTATCTGAAGTGTGTGTGTGTGTGTGTGTGTGTGTGTGTGTGTGTGTGTGTGTGTGTGTGTGTGAGCACTCTTGTAGGGTATGCATGTGTTTGTGTGTGGATGCTAGTACAGTACTGTGCTCGCAATGTGTCAAGGATGTGTACGTATGTGTCTCAGAGCCTTTCCAAGAAAGGGAAGCACTTAGACCTGTCGATTCCTACACCCAACTGAACATTATTTATCTGTTGCACTTCTCTCAGGAGTGTGTTTATAACATTTTGTTTTCCAGTTTGTTAAGCTCTGACGAATACATGCGTGCAGTGAATCCCATCTCGCACTCTGTGTGATGCGTGTGTTCTCAGGCTGTAAATATCACAATAACATGAAGGGCCTTTTCCTCTAGTCTGCTCTAGCTGTGCAGGTATACTTGTAAAAAAAAAATAAAAATACATATGCAAGATTATTAATAACTCATTTTTTCCTGTACTGGCTAAAATTTACATATTGTAACAGAAGCTTAATTAGATAAATTTCAATCAAGATATTCAGATGCAAATTTTTTTCAGTTTGTAAACAGCTTAAAAATGGCCTAACCACCTTCATGGTGCTTATTGCTTATTTTTCTTCTTCTTCTTCTGCATTGTTCTGATTGTGTCCAAAAAACTAAGTCACAAATACCCTTATTTTTAATTTATTTTTCTGGATCTAAAAATTCACTTTTTTTTTTTAAATATAAGATTACATTCACTACTGGCTTGAACTTTCCTATTTGGAGTTCCTCTGGGATGTTTATTCAAATGTGCTTCCAAAATACTTTTTTCCCCCGCTCTCCCTCTCCATCGCCTTGAATTGCCTCTTGTGCACCTTGAGGCTGGAAGGCATCCAAAGTATGCAGAAGTGAAACCACAGTGTGAGACTAACCACTTCCTTATCCTCATTTTGAAGATCTAATAACAATATGAGCAAAATCAATCATCCAGAAATGCTTCTTACTGCCTTCCTAAAAGCACAGAGCAAACACAGGCTGTAATCTACAAAATGCATAGTGTGGGAGGGGTGTGACATGATAGAAGTACAGAGAAAAAAACAGAAAAGAGCAACAAAATAATATATGATTGGTTACTGTTACCGCTATTAATTCATCCATTAGCAGCAGATATAGTTGACAGGTTAATAATGACAACAGATAACATCAGATGGTGAATTTTTGTTTTGGGATTGGGTTTTGTCACTTATATCTCCAGGGGACAGACAGACTGACAGGCAGGCATAGAGAGGTTGACTGTGGGAAGGTCACTAAGCGCAGGATGACAGGGCCAGCTATGGGGACAAGGTGAGGGGGCTGAGGGGGTGACTAGAGAGGCCCAGAGGGGGAGAGGGAAGAGAAGCAGTAGAGGACGTGAGACCTGTCCCTGGGAACCGGACTGCAGGATAGGATTCATTCAACTCCACTTCCTTCTCAAACTTAAAATAGAGCCATTGTACTGAATGAGGTTGAGAATGTGTGTGTGTGTGAGTGTGTGTGTGTGTGTATATGTGTGTGTATTTTTATGCCTGTGTGTGTCTGTGTGTGTGTGATTACAATTTCTTTGTGGTGTGTGGATATTTTGTGAATGTGCCTGCATGTCCACATGTGTGTCTCTGTGTGATTGTTTATGGACTCCCTGGGAGCGTCCCTGGAAGGACAATGGGGCTGGAGATGCCTGGGAATTTGGTTTGATGTGCAGCTGATGAGTGGTGACTCACACATCAACCAAACAGATTCCCTTACAATTCCAGGATCTGAACACACCTCTTCTTTTTTATTCTGCTGGAACATTATTGTCAGAGTATTGATGGGAACACAAGCATATCACTCATACTGCATTTCCTCTGCCTTAGCTTCAGCCAGCCTGAAACACAGAAATGTCATATCATGTAATTTTGGTGTGTATGTGCATGAGGGGTTGGGGGGGGGTCAGTTTGTGTCAGAGGCTGATACAATCTATACTTGTCTCTGTTTCCCTACAGGTGAAGTATGCCACAAGTCCTACACCCAGTTCTCTAACCTTTGCCGCCACAAACGCATGCATGCTGATTGCCGCACACAGATCAAATGTAAGGACTGTGGGCAAATGTTCAGCACCACTTCTTCCCTAAACAAGCATCGGCGCTTCTGCGAAGGGAAGAACCACTTCACAGCAGGGGGATTGTTTGCCCAGGGTATGCCACTCCCTGGGGCCCCTGGCTTGGATAAATCAGCTCTTGCAATGGGTCACAGCAGTGCCGGACTTGCTGATTATTTTGGGGCTAGCCGACATCATAGCGGTCTTACGTTCCCTGCTGCCCCGGCATTTCCTTTCAGCTTCCCTGGCTTGTTCCCCTCTGGACTTTATCACCGGCCACCGCTCATTCCTGCCACAACTTCTCCTGTCAGACAACCAGCCCATGCACCTGTTGCTGGGCCTGGCACGGAGCTGAGCAAGAGTCCACTGCTGCCTCCAAGCCCTGGTGCTCAGGAGTCTCAAGAACTTCTCAAAGCTCTCCGTAAAGATGGCGGTTCACCTGGAAGTCAAATGCCAGTGTCAGACACCCAGGGCTCCTCATCCTATACAAAGCAGAAGAACAAGCAGAGTGACCAGTCTGAAAGCAGCGACCTGGATGATGTCAGCACACCCAGTGGAAGTGATCTGGAGAGCACATCAGGCTCGGAGCTTGAAAGTGACATGGACAGTGAGAGGGAGAGGGGAGCTGCTCGAGAAAATGGCAAAGGTCCAAAGAGGAAGGCCAGTGAAGGAGGCCTTCAAAGCCCCAGCCTGATGGGCAGCAGTGCTGCTAAAGACTTTCCAGGCCCTTCTCTCATCCCGTCTCCCTTGGACGAGCACACAGCTGTAACAGGAGCTGTGAATGACTCTATTAAGGCCATTGCCTCAATTGCTGAGAAGTACTTTGGCTCCACAGGGCTAGCTGGCCTGCAGGACAAGAAGGTTGGGTCTCTTCCCTACCCTTCTATGTTCCCACTGCCTTTCTTCCCAGCATTCTCTCCTCCAGTTTACCCCTTCCCAGACAGGGACCTCAGAACTGCAAGCCTGAAGGGGGAGCCACAGTCACCTGCAGATGACTGCAAGAAGGCCCAAGGGAAGTCTTCATCTGAGTCCCCATTTGACCTCACCACCAAGCGAAAGGAGGAAAAGTTAGCATCATTTGCTCCTTCCAAACCAGAAATGTCCCACTCTATTGGTCAGGATCAGCCACTAGATTTGAGCCTTGGGTCCAGGGGCCGTGGGCGTAATCCAAGAGAGGAGGAGACAAAAAAGAATCTGAATTATGAAGAGGAGAAAGGAGTGGTGGAGATCCCAAAAGCAGACACCTCCTTACAACATGCTAGGCCCACTCCTTTCTTCATGGACCCCATTTATAGGTATTGTTATTCCCAGTAACGCTCTAAGCCTTAATTAATATGAGCCTTAAAATACTTAGAGAAGTGTGATACCCGTGTATGCTGAAAATCTGCATGTATGGTGTACTTTGCAAATGTTGTAAATTATTTTATAAAACTAAATTTAGTTGCATTAATAATCACTAAGAGCTAACAGAAATCTACTATTAGCAGGGTTGAGAAGAGGAGAATGAGCGATCCGTTTGAGACTCTGAAAGACAAATGCATGCGGCCAGCTCCGGGCTTCCTTTTCCATCCGCAGGTAGGTTCAAACTGTGGCATCCACGGGCATCGGGGTAATGTGGGAAAGCAAACATACCTTGTGCCACATAAGGAACGAAGTCATGCATTCGCACCAGTTCAATGGTACATTTCTGGGTTTAAAATTGATGATCTTAAATGCCTGTAATGCCCTAATTTGTAAAGGTACAACTTTCATTACACCTATCGTGGATCTTGCCATCAAACAATGGCACAATTCAAGCTTACGAGTTCACTGTTGGCTCCCTACGTACATAGAAGTGGCAGCAACATGGAATTTAACCAGCCAGTGCATATTATGAGTCTTTCTATAAAGAGCGCTTATTATTGTTGTATGTCTTCTGAGTTAGTTTGCAGTTTAGTATTCTTAGCCATTATAGTTTACTGAGTCTTGTTCTTAATTATAGTTTTCTGCATTCAGTTCCTGTTTCCCTTGCTCTCGTCTTCCCCACATTCTTGTGTTCCGGTGTCTGTTTTATCCCTCATGTGTCAAGTATTCTGTGTTGTGTTTCGGGAGTCTGTGTCAAGTGTATTTTTTAGCAACACCTAGCTGCTATTTTCCCTCTTAATTCCTATGGAAGCAGTAAGGGTGGACTCAATTTGTCACACACTGCTGCTGCATTTTAGCTTATTTTTTGATTATAAATGATTTTATGGTTTAATACATATGTCATGCTGTTGTTCATCTGAGGTTGTATTCACCATATTTTCAGACCTGCTAAGGATTGTTTTATGTCCTGATATATAAAACCTTAGAACTTCCTGTTTCACAGGACTTAACTTTACACTCCCTCTCTCTCATCCAAATATGGCAAATTTTGGCTAAAAACAACAACACTGAGGTGGCCAAAAGCTACCATTGAGATTTCAAAATGAGGCATCCACAAAATAATAGGTTACATTGCTCTGTCCATCTTTTATATGCAGTCTATGGTTGCACCACTGTTGGAGGATACAATATAAAAGAAAATAGAGGCTACATGCTTCAGGAGGTCTAAGGAGAAACATAGATGTATGGTGCCAGTGTAGCTTACAGATGCACTTTCTAAAACAGATCACAGTGCTGCTTTTTTACTTCAAATAAAATAGAACCCAAAGCTGATACTTGTGCCACATATCAAAATAATGTCATTGGCGCATTGATGAAAACTTTATGTTTCAGAAGATCCTGGAATAGGGAGAGGTTGACTTTTTAAAATGCATGACAGCAGTGCAACAAAATGAAATAAAAAAAATTTCTCAGCACCTCTAAAGTGCAGTGGGCGTTACACTTCATTGAGTATAGCTGGAGGATGAAAAACATCATGCTTGAATGAGGATGGGAAATAGAAACATCTAAGTACACAAAAAGTGTTTAAAAAAGTGTGTAAATGGTGAGAAGAAAGTTGGAGAATCACAGTGTAGTGTCTTGGTGACTGATCAAGGCCTTCTATATTATGTATCCACACATTGTGTCCATGGAGACAGGTGTGTTTGAAAGGACTTTATTCTTACATTTGAGGCAGTTTTTTTAATTGTCACCACTCCACAGTGGAGGAAGTTGAGCAGCACTTCCCTTTGTCAGAAGAATGACTGAGCGTAGTTAAGAGTTTCACAATGACTGGGTTATAGTGTTGTCTCATTATGATTCATCTCACTTATTTTCGCAATCAGTTCCCATTTTTACTCTTCTCTTTGAAAGTTAGCCTTGAAAACTTACTTTCTCTAACCTTAACCTTGTGATAACAGATGGAAACTGAAGTAATTCCCCTTAAAAAAAAAAATCCACTATTAACATTTAACACAATCTATGTATGTAAAGGCCTTCACCTTTGAGTTCCTCAGCACCAAGGAGTTCACCCCCGTAGAAAAAAAAGAGAGCACTCGGATAATGGCTTTGTAAGCTTTCTGACATGCTGAGACGCTCTCCAGCGCAAACGTAATTACAGCCTGACAGCGGGTGGAGGCCCTCACAAAGGCTTGATAATCAGAGGCTGGTGATCGGAGCATGTAGCTCATGACCAGGAAAAGCAGTGACGCTGAAAAGTAATTAAAGTCCCCCATAGAGTGGAGCCATGCAAACTGTGCTCCCAGCTTGCTGCAACACCCCTTCTTGACTTCTCACTGTTCTATTATTCTCTCTCTCCTTCTCCATCCTCAGTCTTGCTTTATTGTCTCTCACATCCTCTGACTCCATTCCTTCCCTTTGCCTCCCTCCTAACGCTCTGCTATCTTCTTCTTGACTCCTGTCTTGGTTTTCTCTTCATCTGTCCATCATTCCTCCAGCCTGCGAGTGCTCTCCCCCCTCTCCATCCATCACCTGCTGTTTCATGAATGTAACAGCTACCTGTTATGTGCAAAAAGAGCTGAGTAAATGAACCACAGGATCCCTCAACCATACACCACCCACACATTCCAACACTGACTTTACCTGAAGCTTTTATTTTACACTCTAAGTCATAATCCTGCTACATTTAAATGCCATGTAGCACTGAGGTAAAAATCTCTCAGACGAGTTATTCACGTTTCTGTGTAAGCACGCAGTGTTTAGTATTATTTGCGTGCTGCAGTGTGCAAGCTTATTTCCAGCTAAGCCTTTGTGCTATGCAAAGGAGTGAAAAATTACCTCTTGTACTACTCCCCTGTTCATAACCCCCTGGCTCACCCATGAGGAGCTTAGAGTAAATGGAGAAATGGAGATGTAGGCTGTTGTGCAAGTATGTGGATTGGTGACTTAATCCTTACTTCAATTTTTCATTTTTGGCACAGTTCAGGCACCGTATGTAGCCTGCAGTCTACCCCTGCACTGTAACTAATCACAGAATGTTAACAATATTATAACTCAATTAAGTGTTGGCTTTCTCCAAGCTATCTACCCACTGATAATGGAACAACAATTGGATTAAAGGACAGTGTTGAACAAGGTTAAGAAATGTCTGCATTTAATCCCTCCACTGAGGATCAATAAAGTTCCATCAGGCAAATTATATGAGAGAGCCGTGGCACTCAAAGAATCCTTAACAGAAATATAAGGGAGAATTTCTAAATGCTTAAGATAGCAGTTCTCCTGGTTTAGCCATCACCGATGAAACCTGGAAACTGCACTGAAGCACATGCACCTTTGAGGCTGCTGACAGTTTCAGCTGTGTGCTGGCAGGCATACCGATCCATTACTGCAACTAGTTCATGCCCATGCTACAGCATTGTTGAGCCTGTTTGTGCTGTTGGCAAACTGATATTCTCAATGACATGGCTGTAGATGCAGTGCTGCCATGATGGCTGCCAAGTGGCATGACTTGGATCTAGAAGTTGGCAGCTTGCTAGTCTGGAGCATTCAGGTGTGTGTTAGCACAATGCCAAGGAGGAAAGACATTAGCAGTGATCTCAGAGAAGCAATTGTTGCTACCCATCAGTTTAGAAAAGGTTACAAGGCCATTTCCAATTTGAAGTCCTTCATTCTACAGTGAGAAAGATTATCCACAACTTAAAACAGTTCCCAGTCTTCCCAGTAGTGGATGTTGGCAGGAGAAAGCTGCTTCTCTCTTAAAAGAACATGGCAGAACAGTTTAGGTTTACAAAGTTACATCTGAATAAACCACAAGACTTCTGGAACAATGTCTTTTGGACGGACTAGACCAAAGCGAGATATTTGTCCATAACACACAGCATATTTGGGCTTGTTTTGCAGTCACAGGACCTGGGCTTCCTACAGTCACTGAGTCAATCATGAACTCCTCTGTACACCAAAGTATTCTAGAGTCAAGGTGCTGCAATGGCCCAATCAAAGTCCAGACCTCAGCCCAACTGAAATGCTGTGGTGGGACCTTAAGTGAGCTGTGTATAAACAAATCCTGCAAACTTCAGTTAGTTGAAGAGAGACTGATAAAGTCACACAGAAAATTGTTAATTCAAATTATTGCTGCTGTGGGTCTACTTAGATCAGTGGTTCTCAAAAATTTTCTATCATGCCCCACTTTGCTGGATGAAATCTTTTCACACCCCACACAAAGCAAGGTCGGGGAGTGAAGAACTTTGCTAGTCGCTATTCTAGCATACCTGTTAGTGTAACGTTATGACCCGCGGGGCGCGTCCCACAGTTTGAAAAACACTGACTTAGATTGTGACACACTGCTCCTATATTTTGTTTTAGTTTTTGTTAAATCAATAATGAAATGGTGAAATATGTCATGTTTTCTAGTTCATCAGAGGTAATAGTTTTTCATTCCACATGTAATAATAATGCCTTACTCTTATATAGCGCTTTTTAAGACACCCAAAGACGCTTTACAATTTCAAGCACCATTCATTCACACCTCAATTACACTTGGTGGTGGTAAGCTACTAATGTAGCCACAGCTGCCAATTCGCGCCTACGGCCCCTCTGACCACCATCAAACACATTCACACTTTAGGCAATGTGGGTTAAGTGTCTCGCCCAGGGACACAATGACAGCACACGCTCAGACGGGGACTCAAGCCAGCGACCCTCCGGTTGCGAGGTGAGCCCCTACCCACTGCTCCACTGACACCCTGCAATATACTGCTTAACAATTTGGTCTTTCACAACACTAAATCCTTTACAAACTGTATACAACAAGCTTTCAAGGTCCTGCATAATAACCCCAAAAGCTACTCACACTGTAACAAAACCTGCTTACTGCTTTCCTTCTTTAATTTGGCAATGCTTGTTTAATTAAAAAATATATATTTATATAAAAATCTTAATGGAATAACAGCTCAATTAACATGACCCACAGTCAGAGGGAACATTTGTGTCTCAAGGATGAAAACATCTTTTGGCCAAAAACCCTTTACAATAAGAGCTTTCCATTTGTGGAAAATGCTTCCATTAAACATATAATTTACTTGCTATTATCATTCATGTGCACAGAATCTTAAAGCTTAAATTAAAAAAAAAAAAAACCAGACCTGTCATTGTGTTTAGTTGCTGCATGCTTGCCATGCTTTCTTTCATTTTATTTTACCATTTATGTGTGGTTGTGTCCCTGCTGACTTTACCTTTGTTATCTGTGATTAATGTAATTTTATATTTTGGTATATTTTAACGGTGTCTATGAACTACATTGAACTGTATGAATTGTATCTATTGTACATGTTTAACTTGTAGCTTATCACCCAGTTTTTGCTGGCATTATCTTGTAGTGACTTTAATGCTGTTCTTCTGTGTTTTATTGTTTTTAAAGGCCAATTTGATACCCTCATTTTCATCTTTCCAAAAACAAATAAAATTTCTGTGCATTGAATTCAAGGGTGCAAGTTTCATTCTCACTTGTCTCAGTTGCTCAATTCTAATTTGTTAATGCCTATATGCCTATAGTGCCTATAATATAATATAGTACCTATAATATGTACTATTGTCATTTTTAGTGTTTGATAATATAAGTAAAGTAAAAATATTTATTATGCAACTGTATTTTTCTTTTAACTGATCATTATCATGCTATTCGTGTTTACATTTATACTAGTTTCAAATTTGCCATAGAGTGATACTGAAGAACTTTAACTCTAATTTTAAAATTTTGCTAGCATTACACCAAATCCTCTGAAATGTAGCTGCTTATTAGTGTAACAGGATATGGTTTATATACATGCCAGTTCCTCTAACCTACACAGAACTTCACTAAATGTATTTCCTACCTCGTATTTCGCTGCTGACCTCTCAAGCATGCAGTTTAGGGTGCAAGTACACGAGCAGGACAGGGGTTAATGCTGCCACTGTGTACAACTGATCTGCGCATTTTCTCCAAAGTACAATGGGACCTATGTGCTCCACTTCTAATCCTGGAAATGAAATGAGCAGCAAGTTGGCTAATGGGCATTTCTAGAGAACAAGAGTCATTACAAAACCCAGTGGCATGAAAGGCGGCAGCTACAGCCACTGTATACTCATTTAGCTAACATGGGGCCATGTAGCCCCGGCCAATCCCCCTACACTGTGCTCTTTGTTTAATTTTGAGCTAATTCCTTTGGCCTGTGCAAAGTTTTTTTCCTCTTAAATTAGGAAAACTGCTGATTTATCGATTTTTATATGGGGGTTAGGAGTAAAGCAGCTTGTACCTCCTCATACAACATGCAAAAATACACATCAGGTCTCCATGGAGAACAGCTTAAGTATTTAAATGGACATATTTTAATCCTTGGGAAGTTTCTTACTGTTCAGTATTTAATTTCTCATTTGTATTCTTTCATTCCTTGGAAGCTATTTTTTTCCTTTTCAATAAGAAATAATCAACTCCTAACCGGGCCAGATTCTAATTTATACAATGGATGATGAAAAACACCAAAGTTGCCTAATTTCTATTCTCCTCACAGATATGGGTCTATTGCAGAAAGACTGGCGGTGATTGTGTTCAAGCTCTTGGGTCTGTAGGGGGAAAATAAAAAGTCAGGTATTAGGTGGGTCGACACTGTGGCTTTTGAACAAGGCAGCTCTGAAAGCGCAAGATGCCACGTGCCCTTTGAAGCATGAGTGACATGCATGAGAGGGTGATTTTAAGTGAAAACACTCTGCAGGATGACAGCAGAGCACCCCTTCATTTCAATACCTCCAACAAGACAAAGACGCCACTGTACTCAAGGAGTGAAGAGGTAGCTGAACATTTTGTTTCACTTTGTTGTTTTGTTGTACTCTGTCTCTGTTATTTATAGAGATTTAGAGAGCTCTTACTGAGCTTCCTTTTGAAAAATGTAATGCATCTTGAGGGGAGTCAGAGTAAAGGAGCACTTTGCTTTCCAAATTTTGATTTTTGTTTTGCACCTGTGTTTCTCCAGAAGCTTTAAGAGTGCATGAACTAACAACATTCTTCCTTGCTTTCCCTTCTACCCAGTAAATGCCGGGGCGATCTCGAGCCCTTCATGACTTTGACCAGAAATAATCAGGATCATAAATGTAAGTACAACATGTTAGTATTAAAAATAAAGAATTATTCAGAGCTTTGAGTCAGCAGGGTTTCACGAATGACACGAATGCTCTGGTACACCTCATTGTGTCCATTAGTAGCAGGCATGAGTCAGCGATGTCAGTGTCAACACCACAGCCTGAGTGCACAGAGCTGGTTGTGGAATAATACATTTCTAGGAACCTGCATGGGAAAATACAGTGGAACCCATGCCTGAAATGACATGGAGCCTATTTCCTATTGTGCTGCAGCTTTTAGAGATAAATGGTGAAATGGTGAGTGTTTGTGGAATGTAGAACATATAGTGTATGCTTGGCACTTTGAATTAAACCTTTCTTTCTTTCTTTCTTTCTTTCTTTTGCACTATTGTACTTGCAAGAGAGACACGTAGCCTGATGGAACCAGCACAACCAGTTCCCCAGTGTCTCATGATGTTAGAAAGACAAAACGGCACAGACCGGAGTGTAGTGAAAACAGCAGTGAATGAATTTTGTCACTTTAAACATACTACATTTAACTGAAGGCAAGCAAGACTAGCTATTTTTGAATACTTACAAAAAAGGCAGTTGGACTTCTCTTGGTTTATGAAGACATTCGCCTCTTATCCAAGAGATTTCTTCAGTTCTAAAACAAGTTATGTTCCAGGTATTTAACCCCCAGTTGGAGCCTGTCCCCTTGGAGGTGGCCCTAAGGGTTGTTGCCCCAATATTAATCAGTCGTCACATGAGGTGTGGGTCATTACCGTCACCGGGACCACTGTTTACATGTCTTTAGACGTCCAGTTGCCTTCTTTGCAAGTGCTCTAGACTACCATGATCTGGATGACTGAGAACCCACACAGACAAGAGCAGCTATGGTTTTATATGAATAAAGGAAACTGACTCCAAATATGTTAAGAATGACCAATAAAGTGAAAATAGGTTTTGACAAAATGCCTGATGAGAAGATGACTTTAATACACTTTTATACCTGTTCCACAGCTGTTAGACGTTGAACCCTCTGCCCACCCTTGAAGGACCATTTTAATTCAAGCACACTTCTCTAGCGTGAACTCAAAGAACAATATTAGAAAGAACTCATCATACACTGCAAGTATTTGAAACATAAATTAGTTTCATGTGACACTTAGTAATCTTCTTCATGGCTAAGAGGAACAAATGCTAATGAAACTGTGAAATAAAATGCAGATGCTTTCAAGATAATAACTGCACCGTGTGCAGGGGAAGAAGCCTTTAAGGTGCCACTGTAAATAATTTAAGAGTTTTTCTTTCTTATAATTGATGTGATGACTTATTGAACTGACTGAGTCTGGTTCAGACTTGACAATTTTTGCAACCAAGCAGGTCTGATCTGCTGTAGATCTGATCTTGTTTCTTGATCTTTCTTGATTATGGTGGGAATGACTACCTTGGTGATATAATTTGCTTCGGTTTTGCAGACTTCCCTACACTTACGTGCTCATTTTTAATGAAATGTTCTTCTTTATGACATGCACATTGCTGTTTAGCTTAACCCTAACCTCACAGTCCTCCAGCCATAGGAGACAATGATTCTTATCATTTTTTAATTCTCAAGTAAAAGAAGGCAATGACATTACCAGGCCAGGTACATGAAAACACCACCCTCTTCTGGACTGTTGTTGTAATTGACATATGAAACATTCCAACAAGTGCTAATCCATATAACACAATAAACTACGCTTAATATAACATTAAGAATAATGACAAAAAAGAAACCTTTTCTTGTGTTTGCCTTTTCACTGTAATGACACACCACCAAAGAAAAGTGATCTGTCTCTATTTTGTAAAAGTTTCACAACTTAATTAGTTCATGGAAATGTCAGAAAATATCCCATTATGGGCCAAACTTGGTTTCTAAGATTGTGAAAGGGTTTAGTCTGACCCCCTTTTCACTACACTCAGTTCCCACATATTATCAGTGGAGTGTGTAATTACCTATCCCATTATGGCTTTCTGTAGTTATTCTATTCAATTCAATTTTATTTATATAGTGCCAAATCACAACGAACAGTCACCTCAAGGTACTTTATATTGTAAGGTGAAGCCCCTACAGTAGTACAGAGAAAACCCCAACAATCAAATGACCCCCTATGAGCAAGCATTTGGTGACAATAGGAAGGAAAAACTCCCTTTTAACAGGAAGAAACCTCCTGCACAACAAGGCTCAGGGAGGGGCAGTCATCTGCCAGGACCAGTTGGGGGTGAGGGGGAGAGAGAGAGACAACAAAAGACAAGCTGTGGAAGAGCGCCAGAGATTAATAATAACTAATGATTAAATGCAGAGTGGTGTATAAACACAGACAGTGAAAAGAGGGAAGTGAAGAAAAAACACTCAGTGCATCATTGGACCCCCCCCCCCAAAAAAAAACAAACAAAAAAACAGCCTAGGCCTATAACAATGTAACTAAGGCATGGTTCACCTGATCCAACCCTAACTATAACCTTGAACAAAAGGAAAGTTTTAAGCCTAATCTTAAAAATAGAGGGAGTGTCTGTCTCCAGAATCCAAACTGGGAGCTGGTTCCACAAAAGAGGGGACTGAAAGCTGAAGACTCTGCCTCCCATTCTATTTTTAAATACCATAGAAACCACAAATAAGCCTGCAATCTGAGAGCAAAGTGCTCTATTGGGGTAATATGATATTTAAATATGATATTTAGGTATTTAAAATGAGATGGGGCCTGATTATTCAACCTTGTATGTGAGGAGAAGGATTTTAAATTTGATTCTGGATTTAACAGGGAGCCAATGAAGAGAAGCCAGTATGGGAGAAATGTGCTCTCTCTTTCTAGTCCCTGTCAGTACTCTAGCTGCAGCATTTTGGATCAGCTGAAGGCTTCTCACGAAGTCTTTAGAGCAACCTGGTAATAATGAATTACAATAGTCCAGCATAGAAATAATAAATGCATTAATTTGTTTTTTAGCATCACTCTGAGACAGGATGCTTCAAATTTTAGATATATTGCACAAATGGAAGAAAGCAGGCCACCATATTTGTTTAATATGTGCACTGAAGTATATCTCCTGGTCAAACGTGACTCCAAGATTTCTCACAGTGTTACTGGAGGCCAAGGTAATGCCATCCAGACTAAATATCTGGTTTGACACCATGTTTCTAAGGTTTGTAGGGCTGAGTTCAATAACTTCAGTTTTATCTGAATTTAGAAGCAGGAGATTAGAGGTCATCCAGGGCTTTATGTCTTTAAGACATTTCTGCATTTTAATTAATTGGTTTGTGTCATCTGGCTTCATGAATGGATAAAGTTGGGTATCATCTGCATGAAAATGTATGCAATGCCTTCTAATAATACTGCCTAAAGTAAGCATGTATAACATAAATAGAATTGGTCCTAGCACAGAACCCTGTGGAACTCCAGAATTAACCTTACATGAAGAAATTGGAGTTTGTTAGATAAAAATGATTCAAACCACTGCAGTGCAGTACCTTTAATCCCTATGGCATGCTCTAATCTAACAACATCACGGACAGTATCAAAAGCTGCACTGAGGTCTAACAGGACAAGCACTGTCAGAGGCCATAAGAAGATAATTTGTGACCTTCACTAATGCTGTTTCTGTACTGTGAGGAATTCTGAAACCTGAGAGAAACTCTTCAAATGAACCATTCCTCTGCAGATGATCAGTTAGCTGTTTTACAGCTAGTCTTTAGAGAATTTTTGAGATAAAAGGAAGGTTGGAGATTGGCCTATAATTAACTAAAACAGCTGGGTCAGGTGATGGCTTTTTCAGTAATGGTTTAGAGATAGAGCCTAAATAAATGTCAGTAGTATCAAAAGGAGCTGTACATAAAGATACGTCTGTGAGATGGCTGTAAATATTATTTTCTGTAATGGTAAAAAATTTATTTGTGAAAAAAAATTCATAAAGTCATTACTAGTTAAAGTTAAAGGAATTCTGTCAGCCTGGCTACAGAGCTGAAAAGAAACCTGAGGTTGCTCTTATTTTCTTTAATCAGCGATGAATAATAAGATGCCCTAGCTTTACGGAAAGCTTTTTTTTTCTGGTCTCCAAGCTGGTCTGTTAATTAGCCTGATTTCTAGATGGTGATTTTCATTCCTGTTTTGCTTCTGTGAATCACATTTGGTTCTGGGAATCAGCTGTTAGTTAGTGGTAGTAAACACAGGTTTGCATGATTCGGTCCAGAACAGTGAGTAGCTGGCCCACAAAAGCATGTGACATTCTGCAAACAAATGGATGCACAGTGTATATATTATATAGGTTGCCACATGTAAGGTGTATGTCAGAATTTTCATTAGTATTATATTTATTTATAGTTCGGTTGTTTATGTTTTGATCACTTCTTCCTCGTCTTATGAGTGGTAGGGTACCTGCAGGTAAGGCTGGGAGGGCATACATCTAGGGACTGAGTATAAGAGGATAGAGGAGGTGGCAGCTTTCTGAGGCTGCACTTAGTTTAGATTTGTTTAAGTTTTTTTAATTGGTTTTGTTTCCTGTGATGTTTTTCCTTGATCTCATTTTTTTTTTTTTTTTGCTAATAAATGCCTCTTATTTATTTATTTTGCTTTTTACATTGTCAGTGATGTTTCTTTATGATAGTTTAATTTTTGTTTTAATACTTCACATCATATTGAATTCCTTTTGTGTCCAGTATATTGTTGAGGAGAATAGGACTATAAAAAGAACAGGATGGATCATATTATTTGAATATGTGCATCAAATTTGGTTTATTATTTTGTCTTTTATTTTATTGTGGTTTTATTGCTATCTAAATTTTGTATCCATTTTGATTGCAAATTGCTATTAATTTTTTGAATGTCTGTTTATAAACACTGTTCCAGTATCCATATTGAATTAGTTTATTTTATTTCTGTTGCCTTTATTTACTGGGTATTTCAAAGATTTCTATTGAATGTTCCATTAGCATTAGTCCATTCTTCCTTCCATTTCACCAGTACTGGTTCTGTTGCTTTTCACCTTCATATCTGCTTCTATTCTTTGTATTGATATTCAATTGTTGGAATATTTGAATATGGCCAGTATTTAGATTGATATTTGAAACATCAACAGCAAAGCATTCAAATAGTTTATTAATATTTGGTTGCATTCCATTTGATGTGAATTTGTTTTGCATTGAAATGTTTATTGAAGTGCTAGAATCAGTGAGTGAATTCATTGAACTACACTAACCTTTCAGAAGCAGTCAGTTTCATCAGGAGAGCTCTGTGATGATGAATTGTGAGGAAACTATAAACGGGAATTGCTGTTTATAAGTGAATTATATTTGAACTATGTTGAAAGGAAGCTCTGCTGATTCAAATTGATGACAGTTGAATCAAGGGATCAGAGTGTGAAAATATTGCTGACAGCATTGCATTTATTAAATAGCTGAAGAAATCAAATAAAAAGATGATGTTTGTCTAGTTTTCGTTGGAGATTGAATTATTATCAAACTTCACCTTTCAGTTCATTGATTTGGTTAGTTGATGTGATTGAATTGAGTTTTTGTTTACAGCCAGAGGTGAGCTTTTGCTGAGTTGAATGCTTTTCAGGTTGGTGTTGTGTTCATGTTGTTTTGATTCCTTTATTTGAATTAGTAGTTTGTTTGAGTTTGTTGTTGCCTTCATTTTGTTTCAAAGTATAAGTCGCCATTTCTTTTGATATCAAAGTTCAGTACTTTTTGTCTATTCCATTGTTTTATTTCTATAGTCTATAGTTTTTGTAGTATCCCACAAATCATTGTTTATTATTTATAGTATAAATCCCTTTTGCTGTTGTGTCTATTATATCCCATATAAGTGATGTGAAGTTATTCAGGTGTCATTGGTGATGATTTATCCATTTCACTTAGGACTCATATAAGCTATTATTTGATTTAAATCCATAGTCTTTATTGAAGTATTTCATAAATCAGTCAATAGAAATTTTTATGTCAGAATACTTCATATTAGTTTTAAGGTCTATAAACATTTGGTTGTATAAAATTTTATTGAAATAACATTCAGTTCATTTCCTGTTCATTGAACTTCATGAAGTAGCAGCTTTCTATAATTCAAATTTTATCTTACACTGAAAATTGTTATCTGGCTGAAAAGCAGTATCCAGCTCTTCTTTTAGTTTATTTTTTCATATGGTTGTTGAAGTCCTTATTTTTATTTATTTTTGTATTCCATCGATTTTTATTTTTTTAATTTTTGATGTATCATATTACATGTCATCTAGAACATGTAGTATCAAAAAACAACATGTCCATTGATTTGATAATGCTTGTTTTAATTGTATAATGAGAAATATTTTATTTATTTTAAAATGATTTGATTTTGTAAAACAGTTCAATAAATAATTTTTTAAATCATTATTGCTGATGAATCATTTCCATATTTATTTAAGTCCATTTTATTTTATATGCCTTTTGAGAGCAAAATATTTATCAATAACATACAGTTCCAGGGCAGTACCTTATTTATTAGGAAATTATTTCCTTATTGTGTCTTTGTTTTTTTAGCTCAATCTGAGACAAAACCCAATACTTCATCTATCTCTTTATGTTTTATGTCAGGAAAAGATCATGGCTTTTTATTTTAAAAATTTATTTACTTCCAACTATAAACTATTGTTTTACTACTGTTGATTGATTTGTTGATTCTGTGATTGCTGTGTCTTTTGATTTACAGTCATCAGATGTTGATGTGTTGTGTTTGGTTGTATACATTTCTTTTGATGGCTGTTTTATTTGATGTGACGGGAAACCATCATGTTTGAAGAATTCTACAAAGGCAAACAGATTCAGAAAGAGTTTATGTATAAAACTAAGAAAATGAACACTTACAATTGAAATATGCGTATTTGATTTGAAGTTATTTTCTTTTCAGGTTCAGCTAGATATGAATTATTTGAATCAAGTTCATTGTCAATTTGGAATGGAGTTATTTATGTTGAATTCATATCCTTTGCTTTATTATGGATGAATGTTTCTTTTCTTTTGTTTGAAGAGATGAATGAATTGAAAGGAAATAAAACTAGATAAGTTATTTGGATTGAGCAGGGATAAACCCTGTGATTGAGCTGTGGTTTACTGTTTCAAAGATTGCATATCAGCTTACTTATCACAAATTCAGAATGCCTTTGTGGATCTATATGAAAGATAGTCCTTTATTGAAAACATTTCTTTTCCAATTATATTGGATATTCTCATTCCCTTTGAGGATTTGATTGATAAATAAATCATGTCAGAAAGTTGTTTTGAAACAGTATGTTATTTTCATTTGATTGCATTCAGTGAAACGGTCAGTCAGAGCAGTTCAAATACTCATTTATAAGTGTGTGCATTGAAGGATATGGCGTTGTTGAATTGAAATGTCCCATTCACGTGCATTTCGGATTGAAATATCAGAATGATTAGAACATTCACATTCCCATATCAACTATATGCAAATCAAACAACCTATTATGATTTTTGAAACGGGAATATGAACTAATTATAAGGAATTGAATTATTATGTGTTTCATAAACCTTGAAAAGGAGCTGAATTCATCAAATATTATGAATCACTCTGTCTAGTTTTATTTATGAAGATAGGATTGAATGAGGGAAAACATCACATCGTCAGTGAAAAAGAATTTCAAAATACTATGAAAAGGATGGGAGTGTGAAGTCGGTCAGCGATCAGGTGGTTGGTTTATGGTTCCATAAAGCTAGAAGAAAGTTTCACAGAATTCTGCTGAGGAAAATTCATTCATAGTCAGAGCAGAAAATTGTTTGAAACATTCAAATATAATCTTTAGTTGATTCACAAAACCTTTGAATTAGTTTCATTTCAATTGTATGAGTTTGTTTTTATGTGCCAGATATTCACATTGTTGTTGAGCTATCAGAATGCGCTTCATATGAAACAGATTCCAAGTGATTCCAAATTGAACTACATACAAACGAAATATGCAATTCTGTGAATGGTTGTAGGTTGTATGAATTATATGAACAAAGCCAACATCATTCCTTTTTCATATCCTATTCAGATTGAATGGGATATATTCAGCAGAATGAGAAAGGAAACAAGTGAGGAAACGAGAATTATGTATGAGAAGAAAACTAATCTTTGAAACACGTTGGTGTGTGGTTGCTGTGAAGTTTTATTTTGCTGTTTATTGTTGGTCAGTACCAAAGAAGCATGAGTTTCATGAAACTATCAACTGCTTTTAGTTGAGTGATCAGAATTCATATAAGTTTTTGTCTACTATTTCATTGGATATGAGTTGAGGACTTCAACTCTATGAATTGATTCCAGTTCATATGAACTGTGATTCAAAGGAAGAATAAATATTATATTTCACTTATCAAGTTGATTCAGATATCATCGAATTCAACTATCCAACTACAAAAAGAGTTTCAGTTAGTTTCAAATGAGTGAATGAAATCGATTAGTTGTCAGAATGCTGAGAACTCTTTCTGACTTCCATTAAGTTCATATGGCATATTAGGTTTCAAATCGTTTCTATGAAGTTTCTATTTGGTTTATATGCAAACTGTGTTTCAGGTTGAATTCAAATCAAGCTTCAAAAAAATTTCCAAGGTGAATTCAACTACTTCAATTTTACAAGTGAACATAGACAAAGATTTTTGCTTCAAACTACAAAGGTGTGCCTCTTTATTCCCTTTTTTGACATTCACTGTGATATACCATCTAGCTTCTATGATCCAAGACTTCATCAGGGTTTATTGCTACTGTTTAGTTTTGTATGTTATTATTTTAAGTATTTTTGATTTAATTGATAGGGTTTTGATATGAATGTTCTAATCCTTTTGGTTATAAACAGCTTCACTTTTTGGATTGTGTTTCAGGTTTTGATGTGTGTTTATTTAAATTCTTTATTTCATTCTATTTGAATTACTTGGATTGAAGTAGGTCATCTTGTATTCTTTGTTTATCTTTTGTTGAAGGGTTTTGTTGGTGTGGAAATATGTTCAACTCACCGGTGATATGCCAGTTGAATTCTTTGAATTCATTATTGAGTTTCATTGCATTGTTTTGTGATGTGTGAATTATTTATATTCATTGAAATCATTGATTGAAGCATTAAATTATTTTATTTGAGTTTAAGACGAAATATAGCTGTTTCAAATAATTTCATTGGAATTGAATGACGGTTTCGTCTTTGACCTTGCAATGTTTTAATCCCTTTATGGGTTTCATTGTTGAGGAAATCATTTTGGATTGAAATCTTTGTTGCATTATGTTTCAAATCAATCAATCAATTGGATGGAAATAAATAAAAAACCGTACTTCATTTGGCTAGATTTATCAATTATTTGATTGGAATGAGTAGGAATCAAAGAAACTATTCAGAAAGCAGTTTATTGAGGAGTTTCAAAGGATTCAGTTGAGTGGTTACATTGAGGAGTTTCATATCCATTCATTGATTTCATTGATCATGTTTGGATCAGAGTTTCAAATGTATCAGATTTGAGGATAGAGTGTTTGAAACTATCCATCTGTTTTTAGTTGAATGAAGTTGTTTCTTTGAATGGAATGATATCACTTCCAATGCTGCTTTCATTCAATGGGTTCCCGTTTCAAATCCAATTGAATTCTTTTTGAAACTATGTTTCAAAGGAAATATCAAATGTTCAATTATTTATTTACTTATCTAGCTGATTTTTCAGGTTGATTCCATTGGAGAAGTGGTTTTTCTACTGTTTAAAGGATTGTTTTAGCTTCCAGAAATGCAGATTCCAATTAATCTGTTTGTAGAGATGAATTGTATCTTTTGTTTTCTTTCATACACTGCAAATAGATGACAGAAGGTAAACTACATTATATATATGACAATGCTTATGAGTTGAATGATGAGTGTTCATATGGCTGAGATGCTATCATATGTTGGAAATTATTTCATATAAAAACTATCCAATTAGATAAGCATTTGATTTCACTGTCGTTGTCTAGTTGAAGAAATCCCGTTTCCCGTTTGTTGGCTATCCAAACGAAAGAAAGAATGAGAATGTCAGCTGACTTCTGTGATTCAAAGAAAACATTATCCATCTATCAGATTGGCGTTTCGTAGGAGTTAATTATTACAAGAGGAAAGAGAGTTTATATAGATATGAAAGTGATAGGTTCTGTGAAGATGAAATCAAGACGGTGAGGGCAATTGCAATTGTCTCAATGCTCTATGAAGTGTCTGTGTCTACTTTCAAAGGAAAAAGTTTGAGGAGGTGTTTGAAAACTGCTGTTAGTATGTGTGTGTGTGAAGGAAGTGAGTGATGAGAAAACATAGTGGCTAAGAAAATATGAAAATGTTATTTATTTACAAAACTCTATAAATATCCAAACTACAATTTCAATCAGATAACTCTTTTGTACTCTATTGGATTGAAATATCCTTTGAGGCGTTGTTTCATATAGATTTCATATGAACATCAGATTGAATTGTTTATTTTTATGTGAATGCTGACTTCAATGCACCAAACATATCCAATTCTAATCAATTTTGTTATTCAAAAGAAATTCCATTGTCACAAGGCCTCCATCGCTCTGAAGGAATGCAGAAAGAGGATGTTCCATTTAGTTGATTGTGACGTGAAGAAATTCCATTGAATTGAGGAACCATCGTCATATCGCAAACTACAAAACAGTGAGGTTTATAAGTCTATGTGAAATCTATCTAGCTTTTATAAAACATAGTGGTTTCAGAGTGTGCAAACTACTATATGATTAGGAGTGAGTTTCAGTGAATTCACAAAGTTCAAAAGAAAAAGGAAAAGGAAAAGGGAAAAAGAAACCATTCAAAGAGGTGAAAGAGGCTAGATACTTCAATTAGTGTCAGAACATTTTCATATCATGTTTGAGTTGATCATATGATCAGATTTGATTTATTTATTTGAGTTCATTCAGTTTGAATTGAAATACAGCCATATGGCATACATCACAGAAGCTCAGTTCGTTTGAAGCAAAATATTTCATATAGTTATTCAGAAGCTAGAAAACAATTCTCAGTGAACTTTATTTGTTTATGTCGTCTTTTTATTTCAGTGAACATTCCCATTTGAAGAAATATCCTTTTTGAGTTCCATTGCTGGTTGTGTTTCCTTTTTATTTGAATTCCTATCTATCCATCAGAGGATAAACATTATTCATATAAAATTCTTGCAGTTTACTGTCTATTTGATGTGAAATGGTTCAATTAGTTACTTTGAATTCGATTTAATCCAGAAGCATTCAGTGTTCTGTTTCTAGTTATTATATTTATGGCTACTATCGAAAATCTATGGTCCACTTTCTAATTTGGATGTAGTTTAGTTTACATTGAAAGTCTTCTAGCTTGTTTAAATGGAAAAAGTTCAAACAGAGGAAATGAGGATGATTTGATTGGTTTCTTAGTCATTCAACTACTGGTTTAGTTGGTTGACAGCTTTTGATTGATTCAGTTTATGAGATATGGCTAATTGCAATCTTTCGTTGTGTGTGAGTTTGGATACACTCTCCATTTCAGATAGATTGCCATTGCAGTGCATTCCTTCGAATTGATTACATTCACCTTTGTCATCCATTTTCATTCTTTATCATTGTCTACTTTGAAGAGCAATTTGAAGTCACTGTTGGTTTTGGTCTATCGGTGAGTTGAGTGAGTTGAAATCCTGTTGAGTGAGGGAATGATGAGTGAATGAATTTTATCAAGTTGATGAGTTCAGGTGAGTATATCATGATTATCTTTTCGTTGAGGATTGATTTGTGAATTCACAGAAGCTGTGAGATTTTTTTTTTAGATTATTGTGATTTCTGGATTGTTATTTTTATATGAAATATTCAAACAGACAAACAAAAACAGAATGAGTGATCATTATAAACTGTCCTCAAGACACTATGGACAAGAGCAGCAGTTTTTGTAGTAGTTTCAGTGATATAGATAAACATCACAAACGGTTTCAGAATGCTGAATTTTAGGAAATTGAATAGGATCAATTGAATTCCGTTTGGTTTCATATCAATCTATCCAATTTGTTTAGTTTGAGGATAAACATATCCATTTCCTTTTCATCAAAGCTATCACGTTTGTTTGGTTATTATCTCTGGTTATTTGAGGGCCGCTTCTGAATGCGGAGGTGAAATCTATCCATATCAAATAGTTGGTTGCTGTGATTTTATGGTCTTTCCAGTAGGTCTCCAAGGCACACTGCCCTTGCAGATAGTACCCTTGCAGATATGGCTTCTAGTTTTATTTGGAAAACGGTCGGTTTGGTTGAATGCAGACGGAACGAATATGCAGACACTACCGAGAATCCACATGTCTGTCTACTGCGGAAGAAAGGTGAACTCTACTAGGACTTCATCATGAGGAACTATGGCTGTTTGAAACAATGTTTGGTTTCATGTTGCATTCAAGGTCTTTCATATGACGTCGTTTGTAGTTTGGAAAACAAAATCATTTGATTATCTTTTGAATACAGAGAATGTTTCAAATATAATTTTGATGTATGTCTACTCAACTAACAGAGTTGAATGCTTTTGATTGATTGAAAGAGGATAAACAAGTGTTCTTTTTGAAGCCTGAATCTGGAAAAGGAAGTAGAATGGAAAGAGCAGTCACAGAAAAGGAATGAAAAAGAGTTAAACACAGAAGCATTCAGAAACTTATTATGTGAAGTGTATGTGAATTGAATTGAGTAGGCCTAAGCAAATCAAATTGATTTGGATGATTGTCAACTAAAACAGACAGAAATAGACATACTCACATTCTCCTTTTCTTTACTCTATACAATGCATTAAACCACGTTAAACGACAGAATTGAAATATTTCAGTTTGGAGCAGAGCAATGAGAGCACTGTGAGAGCAGATTCATTGAGGATTCATCAAACGTCTTTGAGGAGAAACATTTTGATGAACTTTTGATTTCCATAGGAAATCACATCTTTTTGTTTCATGATGATTCTGTTCAGTTTCTAATTGAATTGAATTATTGAGGACATAAGAGTGTTTCGTTTAGTTTATTTCTAGGGTTTGTCTAGTTGCAGACACTTCAGATGTGACAGAGTGATTGGAGAGGAGATAGGAGTGAGTGAAAGGAATGAGTGAATACCATCAGATAGACATGAAAGAGGAGAGTGAAAGAAAGAGAAATCAAGGACAGGAAAGGAATGAGAGAGAAGGAAATATAAAAGATAGAAAGAGTGAGGGTGAGATTCTATCTGTCTAGATATTTCCTCTCCGCTCTCCAAGCCACTACCGGGTAGTTTCATAACTGCTGTGAAAGTGATCCAACGAAATTTGAATTGCTGTTGCATTCAGTTAGATGATTGAAGTACTTTGTGACTGAGTTCATGTTCAGTGCTATATTTTGGAAACTGCTTTCATCTGCATTGTGATTGTGTGACAGAATGCCATTCGTTTTGATTGATGATTCTTAGGGTTCTTTGTCTGCATTGTTTGGCTAGATGATTGCATTGAGCTTGCTGTTGTTGGATTCAAAACGTCCTTATTGAATTTGGAAGAAATGAATTGCAAATTGAATACAATTGAATTGATTGAATATTTAGTTTGTCTGTTTGTATTTTAGTTGAAGTCCATTGAGGGCTGAAACAGAGCCCGCTTCAGATACTACAAATTCCATTCCAGATAGTGATTCAAATGTTATCAGAAGTGGTTCGTTTCAAACCACTATGAGTGTGGTTTCAAATGGTTAGGTGAGTGATAAGGAAGTTGTGAAAAAAATGCTGCATTGCACTATGGTTGAATGAATGTTTAAACATCACAAATGAGTGTGTTATCTGAATCAGATTTGAATTGCTTTATAGAAGCAGTTTGCTGAGTTTCAAATCATTTGAGTTGAGTTCATCAACGATGAATGGATCATATGGACAGAGCACAGAAGCTAGAAACTAAGAGTGGCTATCTCTCTGCTTTCTTTCTGACTTACAGTGAACTATTCCTTTGAGGCCTGAGTCATTCAGGAGGATGTCAATTTCAGTTTCATTGCCTTCTTGCTTCCCGTTTCTATCACTTGAGTTGCAAATCCAAATAAGTTTACTACTGTGTCAGTGTTCAAAAGTCTCCATGAAAAAGGGCCTTTGGAAAGCCGAATAAGGGGGGGTGGGGGAGATCAGTGGACGTTTTCAGGAAAGAGACTGATGAAAGGGCAAAGAGGCGACAAACAGTTTTGCATATCTTCCACATCTTCCTGGACAATACTGAACAGTATTTGGCACTCAGAGATGCAGGCATTTAGATGTGTGTATGTGTGTGTGTGTGTGTCTGTGTGTCTGTGTGTGTGTGTGTGTGTAGGTGTAGGTGTATGTGGGAGCAGGTTCAAAGAATACTACTTCATGGATGAAAGTGAATGAAACCTTGCTGGACCACACCAGTTATTCTGCTGCATAGCTATGATGTAATTTATTAATAAATGAAGAGTAATAAATGCATTCTAAGATATAGACCACAGGAGGTATGATTTTCTCATTCAGTAGCCTCGTCTCGCAGCTCTGCCAAACCACCACCCACCGCATTCACACACACACATGCACACACACACGCTAAACAAACACACAACACTGCATACAAAGAGACACATCGAGAGTGAGAAAGGGAGACAGACAGAGAGGGCGAAAATCTGGGAAGCTAAGCAGTCTGCCTCCACAAGTACAAAACCTCCTACTCTATCCGTGCCCACATCGATATCTGCACACATGGCCTGTGTGCGTATCAGCTGCTGCTGTCTTTGCTCTGTGTCTTCACTGGCATGTACCGCTACACTACAAGTTTGAGAGCATCCAAGTAACCTTTACAGCTGAGATCAGTGTAAAGGACTGAGAACAATTTGGGAATCACGACAGGTGAATCTGACACTGCAGCTAGATTTTAAATTCTCACCTTTTGTCATCAGTGAAGACAAACTTGCGCAATTTCAGGTCACCCAGCACAATGCCTGACTGGTGACAGTGTGCTACGGCAAGGGCCACCTGACGGAAGAGCCTGCAGGCATGCTCCTCATTCAACCGGCGACAGCTCTTTACCAAAGTGTGCATGTCCCCAAAGTCCTTATCCAGGAACACGTAGGCCTTGCGCTCACCAAGGATGATGTCCCTGATGCCGGCCACATTCTTGTGGGCTGGTAGAATACCATAGGCTCTGATCTTTTCCTGGTATACCCCCATGTCAAAGACCTGGAAGAAAGATGAGAGGAAGAGAGGGGATGCAGGATGGAGATTAAGAAGATGGGTAGGGAGGAGAAGAAAGAGTGAGTGTGAGGAGGAGGAAGCAATAGGTCAGTGTGTTCTCTATGATCATCTAAGGAAACAACCATGCAAATTTGGCAGCAACATAAAAAAGGCCTAGGATATGCTTCAATTCTAGCACAATACACTGCTTTTACAAGAGCATGACAAATGAATCATCAAAGCGTGAAGCGATTAACTTTATTAATCAACAAAGCCAAACGCCTGCAGGTCTATCAGGCAAAATAAATAGGGATCTGGAACAGTGGAGGACCCTGTCCTTATCTGGAAGGATCCTTATCATGAGTCTTTTTTTGCCTCACATGTTTGCATTTTTGTGTGTCACAGCGTGGCGTACTGCAGTGACGTGGATGCAAATGAGGCGAGTTGATAGACACAGTGTGAAGCCATAGTGCCAAGGATTGGTGGACTTCAGTAGATAGACTGCATTTCCATAACACAACACAGGCAACATACGGTTTGCCTGGTATTTCATGCAATGTAAAAATAACAGAGCCTTATCAGCTCCAGTTTTTTTTTTCATGAAGTAAGACTTTTATTACGCAAATTGTGACACATTTCGCGTGAGAATGACATCTGGTGAAAAAGTCAGCCAAATACGGATGACATGTCAGACAGGGGATTGGGCAACGGGATGTATTGAAACATCATTCATTCAAAGAAATTGCACAATGACTAGATTGCGCATACCTTACACAGTAGCTCATCGCCAGTATCGGTGTTCATCGCACTGTGCATGCTTTCCCGGTCCATCAGAGGTAGAAGTATATACGGTCCTATGCTGGACGGTCCCTGGTGAGTCAGTGGGACAGAGGTTAAACCGGGGCTGACCGGGGATCCGGGAGAGGTGCCGAGGAGTCCCTGTGTGTCCCCCGCCTCGGCACTCAGTCGGGCGCATTTGGCCGGCGGCTGATCGTCTGAATCCAGCCGCTTGTGCGCGACTCTCCCTGTGCGGATGCAAGGTGCCCGGCTGCTCCATTGCAAGTTCATCCTGACGGGCCGATTCACCATGAAAGCAAAAGAAACGAGACCCTGCCCTGGTTTTAGACGCGCTCTCTGACGGTTAAAATAAACTGCAAACTGTGCGCTCCATTTCTCCGTATCAGACTCAATAATGGTGGCAAATGAAAGAAACTTCAGCAGATTCACTGACAGCGCGTTCTGGTAATAATCCAACCGACGTCCTGCTGTAGAGTGAGTGCTCGTGGCTTCTGAGGTCTGTGTACTTCTGATGAGAAAAAAATCCGATCCCTCAGAGCCCAGAGTGAGCGTGTGTGTGTGTGTGTGTGTGTGTGTGTGTGTGAGAGAGAGAGGACACAGAGAGAAAGAGAGACCGCCTCACACTCAAAGAGTGGCGAGAGTGAGTGAGCTCCAGTGATGTTGAGCTCTGAGCTCAAACACTCCGCCCGACCAGTCCAGCCTCCTGGTGACACAACCATTGAGCAATATCATAACAGCACCGACTCCGGCTCAGCACGGCTCTGATGAGAGTACCCACTGCATTAGCTTTCGCAGACGACTGCCTAAGCATATGGTTCAAACATTTATTTATTTTTTTACCACTGTGTCATGAATCCTCACATTCCTGCTCGCGTTTTTGCTGATACCAAAAGAACGCGAGCGACTGATGAGAGGAGTGAAGAAATCATCTGCTGCTTATCAGCTACCTCATCAAGCACGCGCATGTTTTAGACAATAATTAACAATCCTTGAAGCACCTTGGTCTGACTCAGTTGTTCCTTAGTGTTCAGCTCTTATTGCCCTTTATTGCCAGCTGTAACAGTTTCTCCACAGACCTCTGCACGGTACCGGAACTGTTTGCTCTCCAAATGTTGGGCTTCAGGTGTGAACTAGCTTATACAAAGCTGCAGTGTACTAGCCTGAACTCTGGCTTTAACAACGCCATGATATTTTCCCATGCTGGGCCTGTGGATATGACTCACCCCCATAAAGCTGTAGTGGTGCCGGGCTTTAAGAACTAGCAGAAAAATATGCCAGTTTGGCTCTGTAAACAACATCATAGCAGCCGGGCTAAGGTGAAACTACTTATATCTCAAGCCCCCCACCCAACATGCCAATGGTGTGCAATTCTTTATGAGAATTATGCAATGGTCTTGAAAAATATAATAAAATGAACTATGGACTGCTGGGAATTCAAGGGTGAAGTACAACATATAGTTGAAATGATTTCCGTGATGAGCGTTGAGATGAGTAGCACTGGGTAATTATAAATGTGCATGTTTGTTTGTGCTTGTCGGGGTGTGTATACACGCGTGACCATGTGCGTGTTGCGCAACAGTTCTCTCTTTTTTTTTTTCCCACTGTTTTATGTTGAACGAGCGCAGTGGCTGCAGCAGAGGCTCCCTGAGCATTCAGCGAAAACACAGAGCACCAGCTGGCCTCTGTGTGCGCGCACTATCAAACCTCTTTTGTGCAGCCAATCCCGCCAAACAGAAGCATGCCGTTCCCAATCATTTCTTCTCACATCTCTAACACATTTCCTTCCACCAACAGGTCACACACTTAACCAGGTCACAGCAGTTGGGCTCAGCTTGACTCAAAAAAGGTCACGCAAACCTGTTTCTCCAGGCTGTCCAAACATGGATGTGCTGCAGATTCCATAGGAATGATGGCTGTTATTTTTAGGCCTTTCATTCTTTCTTTGTGCAGTGGTCGTCCTACGAAAAAGGTGACTCACCAACTGATTGATGCATGCGAGTCTCTGTGAGCAAGTGTCTTTGTCATGCTGCTGAGCAGGCATGGGAACAGGTTTCCTCTCTCACTGCAGTCCCTCTTTCTCTTTTTAAGAAGTTCAACAAACAGGATGAGCAGTCCCTGTGGGAATGGGAGGCAGAAGTATTGAAGGTTTATTGTTATGTGACATCAAAGTGATGATGTGTGTTTGGAGCCTGTTTGTGAGTGATAGAGTGTTTAGGTATGTACTGGAAAAGCTGACTTGTTTGTATTGGCTGTGATTAAAGAAAACTTGCATGCGCGCGTGTAAGATCACACTTTGTATCAGTGTAACTGAGAGTTTATACTGGAATCACATCACACAAAGTCACATCAAGATATGTAGGCTGTGGATTACACAATATAGATTTTATTGCTGAACAGCAGGTTGTAGCAATATATAGCTGGTCAGCCAGTGTGTACCTAATTGTGTAAGTGGGTATGTGCATGTACAGTATATAGCGCCTGAGCAGGAATGTTACTGAGTGGCCAGTGAGCCAGAAGAGAAAACAGCATTCAGGGCATGATCTCCCTTGTTATAATTAGCTGAGTCACTCACCACTGGCAGCAGTAAAGAGAGGATGGGAATTGATCTGCTCTGAGAATAGTTCAAGTGTGATCTGGCTGACATCCAGCCATCACTGTGAGTTATTCTTCATTCATACTCATTTTTAACGATGTACACACAAATGCAATTAGCAGAGCTGCAGAGGTGACACAATAACTCAAGTCAGATGTGTTGTCACGCAAATCAGAACCCGACTGCCTGCTTTAATCTAGTTTTTTTTCTGGTGACCCTGTAGATGCCTTATCATCCATCCATCCATTTTCTTCCACTTATCCAATTTGGATGCCTTATCATAAGAAAATAATTAAAAAATAAAATAAAATCTTCAATTCTACCAGCTTCTACATTAAGTAAGCAGTCAGCATGTCTTTTTCATATGAGTGTGTGTTTTTTAGTTTACTAGCAAAGCTGTTACTGTTTTGTGATATATTAAAAAAGATTTTGGGTTTCTTTTTATTTAGAATGAATTGTATTTTATGCAACTTTGCTGTCCCTAATGTACAATTGTCCTTTGGGGACAGCATAGTAGCATGGTGGTTAGTACTAGTGCCTCACAGCAAGATGGCCCTGGTTCAAATCCGCCATCTGTCCAGGGCCTTTTTATGTGGCGTTTGCATGTTCTTCTCATGTACATGCAATTAGTGGGGTAATTGCATGCATAAATTGCCCATAGGTGTGAATGGCTTTCTGTCTCTCTGTCTTGGCTAGCGACTTAAGTGGATAAGTGACTCACATAAGCAACATTAATGAAACTTTGAAAAAAAACTGGCTGTTGAAATCATTTTGTGTTAACAGCAGAAAGCACAGGTGTTGCTGGTAACATTAATGTCATGTATTTATATACTCACGTTTACAGTACATAAAGCTTTTTTAGTCTCACTGACCACTGAAAGCACTTCAGACTAAACCATACAGACTTTATCTAACTAAGAGCCACAACAAATTTAGAATCACCAGTTAACCTAACATGTATGTCTTTGGACTGTAGGAGGAACCTCACACAAGCACAGTGAGAACATGCAAACTCCACACAGGAAGGCCCCACAGTCAGGATTTGAACGTTGGTGGTCACATCACAGAAATGGTCTAGTTAACTCACTTTTGTTGAATTCAGTGATGCAGTTTGGTGTCCTCTGTTTTTTTCTTTTTTGTTTTTTGGAAGCAGATGTGAGCATGTTTGGCCATGTTTGGGTGGAGTGCTCAGCTAATGCAAACTTGGTTAGCCAGATGCACTCATGGTCTATATTTGGGCATCACAGAGACACAGATACCTGCAATCCAGCAAAACCTGGGCTCTAGCTAAAATTAAGCACACAATTAATTATATAATTTATCAAGCAATTGCATGAAAAATGCTCCAAGAGCATACCAACACCAATGCCCCCCATCCCCAACAAAAACAAAACAAAAAACAAACAAGCAAACAAAAAATGAGAGGTCCAGCTCAGTGACTCAAACTAGCTAATGGGTAAGCACCCACCTGCCATTTAAAGGAGCTATACATCTCTTTTTTATTTTTTTTTTGCAAAGTTTGAAGATTTAAAACAGTGTGAACAGGTAAGCCGTATAGTTATTTGTACTGAAAAGAGTGGAACCTTGAGACAAGGACTGAGTCAGCTGTGGCATCTTTTGGCACTTCCCTTCTGGTTTTGTTTTAACAAGTCCATCATTTCCACTGGTGGTCTCATACAGCCTGCTGCCATGTTTTCTTTTATGAAAGTAGAATTTGTTTTCTCCAAATGTCTGGTTGTCTGCCACTACCATTGTGTCTCTGGCCAGCTGACAGTTTGCTATGAATGCTGAATTAGAGTGTGGGAGATAGAAGTGGGCCAGTGGATTTTGTAATAAAAAAAAATGTTGCCTTTCTATTCTGTCAGGACATAAATTCTGCCTTTAGAACAACAAAAGAGGTCTTATAAGCATGCAGCACACCTCTTTTTTAGTGTGCATTCTGACATAAGCCTCTAGACTGTGAACTGTATGAACTCAAGTGTTGAGGTCTCAACCAAAATTAGCCATCAGTCCACAATAGCCATCTCTACTGAGTATGTTCTATATTTTTACAACCTAGACTGACCTCAAGGACAATCAATCAAACCAGGAGCTGAGATGAAGATTGTTTCATGTGGAAAGACTCCAGACTGTAGTCTGGCCAAAAAATTTCTGCCGTCCTTGTTAGTTATCCCAATCTGTCCATCATGATTTCTTTGATCTATTAGGCTGAGACAAGGCTGGTTAGATTAGACTTACTGGCTCCTTGGCAGCACAGATATTTGTGCTATTCAATCCCCAGTTTGGTTTCATGCATCCTTTTAATTTTTACAATATGCTCAGCTCAGGTTTTATAGCACTAATTGTTTTTACATTCAAACACACCCCTACACGTTGTTCTCCAGTGATTGAAAACATTTGCTCTCACACAGGGGAGTTGTCATATTTGCACATACTCAGCAAAAAGAAAAAAGATCTTCTGAGAAGCTGTAATATTTAGCTGAGAAATTAAATTCTTCATCTGCTGTCCACAGAGTGTTCACATGAAGTGCTATCTAATGCCTTGAGCTGCTGTGCAAATGTTAACATGTTTTTTGTGGCTGACAGGTCTTGTAAATATAATGAGCTACGATGCAAAGCTAGATGCGCTGTCATCTTTATTGCTGTTCAGTATGTAACAAGTTCCTTTAATGTCTGTGCGTGTATATTCTGTAATCTTAAGTGCCTGAGTTGAAGGCAACTGGACTTCTTTTTAGGTTTTTGAAGACCTTGAATCTTTCATATAAGGGGCTTCTTCAGTTTTACAGTTGATGGGGAGTCCCAGGATTGAGCCCGTTGTGGGGTTTGTCACCTTGGAGGTGGTTCTGAGAGTCGCTGACTCATTTTTGTCCTCATGTGAACTATTAAGGTCAAATGAGCCAAGGTGTGGCTTCTTTGTGAGAGTTTCTGAGCCTCCTCCAATGTGACAACCCCATGAGGGGTTAAATACCTGGCTTTTAGAAGTGAAAATGCTTCTCACTTTAGTGGGGAAGCATCTTCAAAACCCCCCAAAAGAAGTCCAGTTGCTTTCAATTCAAGCGCTCAAGATTACCATGACCTGGATGACTCAGAACTTACATATTTTCTATAATATCTTTCTTCTTTAAACTTTGAATCAAATACTACTGATGCCATTTGAGGTATAACTCTCCTAAACAAAAGCTATAAAGGTATTTAGAGAAATAAAGTAAGTGCTAACCATGGTGTGGAAGTGCTGCGCAAAAGGTTCGCAGTTTCATGAAGCACGTAGTTACCTTTAAAGGCGCAAATCCAGAATAGAAATAACTTTTAGGGTAGTGTGTTGTCCAGAGCAGAGGGGTAGAGTTTGAGCATAGTTGGGAACAGCTTCTTTAGACTTTTCAGTGGAGTAAATATAAAGTGGGGTTATTGATATGAAAAATATCACTGCTATATCTGCTCAGTTCTGTTTTGAATAAAGAAATTCCCTTATTTACTGGTTTGATTATTATATAATGGGTAGGAACACTAGCTAACACATGGTCTACAATTATTTCTAGTTTAACCTGTTTGAGATTTGGTACCATGTAGGACACTGATACTCAATCTCTGACCCGTGGGCTAAATCATGACCGACTATAGTGGATCTGGGCATGCCTGCTGATCCCTTTCTAATTCACTAATAAAAATAAGGATGTTCCAGATGTGACTGCTGAGGTTTGAAGCCTTTCAAATATAACCAAAGTACTTACTCCAAATAAACAAATTGCAGCTTTTTGATGCAGTAAAATATATTATTTATGTTATATGTACTCACCTACCACTTTTTTAGGTACACCTTTTCAGGTTGACACAAGTATCTAATCAGCCAATCACATGGCAGCAACTCAGTGCATTTAGGCATGGCCAAGATGACCTTCTGAAGTTCAAGCCAAGCATCAGAATGGAGAAGGAAAGGAGGAAGGAAAGTGATTTCAGTGACTGAACATGGCATGATTGTTGGCGCCCAGTCTGAGTATTTCAGAAACTGCTGATCTACTGGGATTTTTCCACAAAACCATGTCTAGAGTTTATTGAGAATGGTGCAACCCCCCCCCCCAAATAGAAAATATCCAGTGGGTGGCAGTTTTCTAGGTGATAATTCCTTGTTTGTGTTAGAAGCCAGACTACTTCAAACTGATAGGAAGGCAAAAGTAACTCAAATAACTACTTATTACAACCAAGGTATGCAGAAGAGCACCTCTGAATGCACAATATGTTGAACCTTGAATCAGATCAGGCTACAGCAGCAAAAGACCACACCGAATGTCACTCCTGTCACCTAAGTACAGGAAGCTGAAGCTACAATTCACACAGACTCACCAAAAATAAACCATAGGAGATTGGAAAAATGCCGCCTGGTCTGATGAGTTTTGATTTTTGGTTTAACTAGCGGATTAATTTTACTGGATATTGTTACTATTGTGATTGCCAAATATGTAACCAACACAAATAATAACACCAATGCAAGAGCTTAAATATCCCAAGACCTTACACAGAAGAGGCTAAAAGGCCTTTGAAGATCAAAGAAGTCTGTTCCATTGTACTGTGAGAGAAAATGAGAATTAAATTCACCCACTGTAACCCATCAAACTCAAAGTGAAACAGCGTAGTTATCCTTTCTTTTTGCAATAATGCAATTTAACTGGAAAGTGCACATATATCAGGCAACCCCCCCCGCCCCCCTCGGTCCTACATCAGCAAAATGTCATTTGAAACCATCAGCTCACTTCCCTTCAGGTCCCAAGAACATAATTTCACAACTGTGTGTTTATCAGTCACTCTTCAACACATGATTTCACTGAAATAGCTCGCCTTAGTCTCAGAGTTCCACTCCAGGATGACTCAAGGGGTTTCCTGTTGATAATGGGAAGTGGATGACAATTGTGTATGCATGTGTATGTGCGTGCACCCGTGTGTGCTGTAGCCACAAAACACACACGTCACTGCCATACTGTCACTGGCCAATCACTGAGGTTACACAAGCATCCTTTGCTCAGGCAGGCCAAGTCCATGATGTCACTGTCAGTGGAATGCGAAACCACAGGGAAAGGAAACAAGAAGTGAATCGCATCATTTATCTGCTCAGCTGTGGAAAAAGTGTAGAAATTTGCATTATTTTTGGCCACCTTTTGTAGAGGTAGGAAAGTGGAAGAGACCATGAATTCACACCGGCTTCACATTGCGATTGACCCGTGTGAGAAGGGTGCTGTTGAAAAGTTAAGGGATCAGCAGTGTCATTAAGATTCTTTTAATGGTTGCATCAACCAGTGCAGTGGCCTGTCCCACTGATAGACCATAGAGACTGTACCTAAAAATATGTAAATGTCTCTATTTTTTTCACTTGTCCTTTCTCTTCAACGTGTTCCCACTCGAACCCTTTCCCCTGGCGTCACTTGCTTTGATTTATTTTATCGGCCATGTTAAAAATATTCTTTTACAAACAGCGCCTCAGAAGCTGGCACATGAAAGTGTCATCCAACATTAATCTCCTCCATGCCGCTTGATGAAAGATAAGCCATGGCTTCTGTTCAAAAGGGGAGCCTGCTTTTAACATACCTGCACAAAATTATATTCATAAGCGAGCAAATCCTCAGTCTCTTTTCATTTCAATAACCGAGGGTGCAAAGTACATCCTCCAGCCAAAACATAAGAGGCTGGATCATCATTAATGATGCTTCAAGTAAAAGAGTGAGACAGATTTACAGAAAAAAAGACTCTTATTTGTTAGCAATCCCCTCTACAAGTCCCATAACCCCCAACCTCTTTCCAGAGTGAGTCAACCGGTGGTGAATTTATCAAAGTGTGCGAACACGAGGGGGAGAGAGGAGCTTAGCGTTTGGAAAAAGCAATTAATTGCAGGATAATACCCCATGTAACAGGATTTCAATGACTGTTAGCACTGCTCTGCTCCAAAAGGAGATTTATTCTCGTAATCCTATGATGAAAGGGATGGCCAATTATTTCCCATGCATTGGAACACACTGCCTGTATGAAGGCCAGGCCAACAGGAGACAGAGGAAGCGAGGAACAGGAGGAAAAGACAAAATTGCTTGTGTGTACACATATGCACTTACCATTCAGGAGGAAAAGACAAAAGTGTCTGTGTGTACACATCCACACTCACCATTCAGCAGGCTCCAACAACCTGTCACTCCACAAACTACCTAACGCAGAGCCTTTAATGATATGATTGCGCTACAACTCACGGGAGAGAGATGAAAGCCGAGCACTGCTCCATTAACTGCAGACTGTGTGGCTGCTGAAAATTAGGCCCCGCGTTTCTTGGCATTTCATCAGTTTTAAAGGATGTTGAAAATGTGGGTTAACATTCGTGAAGTTTGTATTTGAGTTTCAATGGCAGAATGTCATCATAAAGGAGTACACATGATGTTATTGAAACAGGCACTCAAATCTTTCAAAGGAATGGATCCATAGGCGTTCGTCCCCGGTGAATTGTGGTGGTACAACTTTCTAATTAAGGGGAGATTGTAGACCCCGACTGGGGCAAATTAAATCTCAAGAAACATCCGGAACAGTAGAAAAGCTTGAAACATGCAGAACTTGCACAAACATGTGAAGACATTTTGCAAGACACGTATTCTCAGTTTGGAAAATCACTCATGGCGCATTGTGTGTTTGTGTGCTGATCTCGAGACCTGATCTGTGGGATCTGTTCGCTCAAAGTAAAACAAACAAACAAACAAAAAAATTTTTAAATTACTCCCACCTGCTCCTAATTTTATCTGCTAATGCCGGTTGTTTTGTTTGCAGAGGATTTCAGCTCTCCATCTCCAATATGTTGATAAAAATGGAGTATTCAGAGCAATGAAAACACGGAGAAGAACGTTTTGTAGATGCAGATCATAAAAATGTTGCTAACTGTAAATTATTAAGAAATTGTAAAAAGTCCAACAGGAACATAATATTCACGTATGAAACACATGTTTTTCTTTTTCTTCTTTCTTTTTTTAACATGTGCATATTGTAAATTAGATAAGGTGTGCCTCACAGAGGTGGTAGAAGAGATCCAGACATGTTTTTTTTTTGTATGCCTAAAGTGATACAATCAAAATTATGTTCATATATTGTGGTTTAATTAACAGTATGTAAACAGAATTTAATCTGCACCTTAGCTTACTGCAGAAAATGAAAAGTGACCACTGACCAGTAGCCTTTAACAGTTTACATTAGCATGTGTTTCCTGTTTTTCCTTGGCCGCACTTTCAGTTGCATATCAGATAAAGTGGACAGTGTACTTAAGGAGTGCACTGTGTAGTCAGCCAGGCTAAAATATTATCATAAGTATCTGAGATTCTTCAGCAAATTCTGGATTTCATGGTCAGCCCTTCAGCTATGCTACATTTATAAATAACACGATGAATCAAAAGACTCCCTTTTATTTTTCATTTCTATATTGAACACATGACTCAAACAGTCATAGAGGAGGAGGAGGGAAAAAGTTGTGAATGCCCAGACTGTAGTTATAAAAAAAAAAAAGAGAGTTAGAGAGTCAGAGGTTTGCATCCAGTCAGTGAAACAGGACTGAGGGTGTGGGTTAAGTTCCATTAATAAAAAAATGACAAAAAACTGACATTTTGAGTTTGATATTCCTGATGTGGTTCACAAAAAAAAAGACTTTGAGAATTGCTGACTTGCATACAATTGGAAAGGGTCAGAGAGGGTCAGCTGGTGGAGTGTTTTTTAATCTACCATATGCAAATTGTGATTTCTCTCGCTGAACATCACTGCTTTCCAAATAAACGAATAAAACCTCAGATTATTAGATTCAGCTGAGGTTAAGTTGTTTGTGTAGAACATGCTGCAGTATGTATGAATGATGTGAAATGGATGCTACGTACATGGAGAGAGCAGTATGTTTTGTGGATGTCCTGGGTCTGGATAGATCCCTATCACTGAGAGGAGAATGAATTGCTAAATGTATCATGATATTTTCCAGGATAATGTTGGGATTCCTATCCAGCTGAAGGTCTGTAGGAACTGAGTAATTGAGCAGGACACTAAACTTCAAAGTAAATCTACCACAAAACAGGAAAATAAACGCACAGAAAACCCTCCCTTTGGATCGGCCCGGAGAAAACTTTTAACCAGAAGGAGTTTTGTAGGGAAAAACAGTCCAAAGAATCTTTTTGAATGTATAGGTTAGATCTGCAGCCAGCAGAGATATTTGTTTCAGGTTACTGCTATCAAAGAAGATTTGACATCTTAGTAAATTCAAGGGCTTACTTAGTTTTTGAGAAGAGAGACCTGTTGGCGATGGAAAGGAGCCCATCTTCCTCTAAAAAAATGACATCATTGGTCGTTTTTGGAGGCACATTTTACGACCAATACCTAGAAGCGAGCTCTAGTGGTTGTACCCACTCCAAGGGCGTGTCAATAATGTGTTCGGTTTTCTCCGGGAAATTCTGAAGAAGCAATCTGATGGTGATCAAAGTTATCTGTTTGTGACCAGTTTCACCTAGCAACAGTAGGCAGCCTCCAGCAGCCACTCGCCAAGCAGCTGGGAAATATTAATTTTTCCAGTTTACCAAATCAGTCATTAACTGCTCTCCAGGCCTGTGTGACTGGGGTCTAAAGGAAAATAGATAAAGAAAAAAAAATTATGGCCAGCTCACAGAAAATTTGCACACAGGCAAATGTCAAAGTGAGGATTAGCTGTCAGAAATCTAGAGTCTGTAAAACAAAGACCAACTGAGGCTGAGGAAGACCCAGAATGAAGGCTATTAAACTGAAATGCTGAAGGATGAGATCACCTCTCATATTCATGCCTCTTCTTTGCTTGATGATGCAAAACCAAATCTAACAGTTTACAGTACGGCTCAGATGGCAAACGATAGGTCATAATTATCTGGTGCAGCAGTCTAATAATAAAGTGCTAAAGCCAATACAGAACTCCAGGAAACCAACCATTACTGTAGACCAATTTTAAGGGTAATTAATGCAAAATTCACATATTTTTCTGGCAACTGTATAAACTGAAGAGTGTCAGACTGGGAAAATGCCTCCATTATACACATCATCATGACATAGTCTTTCTCTGCAGAGCTCAGCCTCCAGGTCAAGAGTCCCCATTGAGATTATAGTCATAAAGATTCTGTTGAATGGTGATTCATTGCACCAAATTTAACCCAGTCAGCCAGACCTGCAGGAAACAGGTTTTGTCTTCATTGCACTGAGCACTGAGTCAGTGTGACAGGATCACTATGGATGCGTGACAGCCGAGTGAACAGCATGTCCTGCAGTGTGTGTGCTCAGGGACAGACAGCTGCAGACACTTCAGGCAGCTCATCCACTGTTCATCATGTGTGCTGGTGATGTGTTTCCTTCACATGGAGATTGTGTGTGTGTGTGTGTGTGTGTGTGTGTGTGTTAATGTTAACAGAGCTCGTGCTGACTGAAGGTTGGTGTGTTTTTGTGTGTATAGGGTGTGGGCGGAGGTAATTAAGGTGTCAGGAAACATGCATTATTAATCGTAACACGACGTAATAATGGAGAGGCAGCGTGATCTGTCATGCCTTGCTGCTTTAACAGCCCTGGGGTTTGTGTGCTTCTCATGTATCGTGCGAGCTGGTTTCTCTGAGTTTATAAAGAATACTACAGGAATACACCATATGCTGTGAACGGGGTCTGTAACTAGTTTGCATTGCAGTCTGAAAACGCTCCTCAATCTGTGCATCACTGAGAATGAAAGAAAAAGAAAAGAAAGTACGTGTATGACCAATTTTGGCTTTAGTGCTTTGAACAGCAAGTGTCCCATTTCTGATACTGGTTTTGGTTGATGAGGTCATTTTTGCCTTTCAAGCTGCAACAAAAACAGGCGGCATGGGGCACTCAGTGAATGTAGTCGTGACAGGGCCATCACACAAATTAGGACAGAAATGTTCTATTCGTGGCTCAGCGAGCTGAAGAGGAGCTGTGCTTGTTTGCGCTGCAGCGTTGAGACAGGGCTTAGGTGTTAGGCAAGTTACCAGGCTGTGACTCAGTGTTTAGCGTTGATTTTCCCTCAGTGTTTAGTGTTATGTCATTTTCCCTCAGGGTGAATTCTGAAGGGGTTAGGTTGATCTGGTCCTTTTAAAATCCCGGTCGAGCAGCGGTTTAACGAACTGAACAAGAGATTTGTGAGGGTTTAGCAAAAGTTGTTCCAACAGATCACAGAGTAAGCCAACAGCCGCAGAAAAGGTGCAAGAATCCGTCATTAAATGTTGTTTAAAATAAAAACAAATGCTCCTTTTAGGAACATCATACCTACTTTGTATAGTTACTTCAGTTAAATAAAGGTATTTACTAGCTTATCATATGCAGCTATTACATACCTAGGATGCATTTGCACATTGTTGTGCACAAAACTGCAAAATTAAATCAGCAGTTGGTCTTGCAGCACCACTGTAAACCATATAGTGCACCGAGCAATAGATTAAAGCCACATTAATTCTGCTGGGGTGGGAACAGTTGCTTTATGATTTTCTAATTACCATCAGCAGAAACAACTGTATATTTTCCATTCTCCTTTATCCAACCTTTCTTTCTACTGTAAGAAGACTCACTAGGGAAAAATAGACTATAAATGCAATTTAAGTTTTTACTTCATTGGTCTCAAGCAGCCATGGAATATATTTAGCAGTAGCTGAGATAATAAAACTATACTTTTAACTTGTAGCAAGGTCAAAATGAAAACTGTATCTGTGCTTTTTTTTTTTTTCTCCTCTTTTTGTCCTCTGATCCTGAGCGATAGGCAGGGGGAGTTTGGGGCACTTGTTAAATTCAAGAGAAGTGCGAGAAATCTTGAAGCGTTTATCCACCCTGAGGCGTGTTCCATTTTCTGTGGTCTGTGGTGGTGTGAGCTTGTTTGACATGTTATTATTCTTTACCGCGCCTGGCTGTATATCTGAGAGAAAAGCTAAAACCTGCATGGAGGTTTGCCTGGAAATAAAGGGTGAAGCTTTTATGGTGCAGAGAGGAGGAGGGAACGAGAGCTGCTCTTTGGGGATCTCTTCACCTTACCAGGAGCTGCTGAAGTTCTTTGGAAAACTATCACTCAATCTAACAATGTAATCGAAGAAAATCAAACAACTCTACCTCCTAACTACACACACACACACTCACACACAGACACACGGGCACAAATTCACATTTGTGATGAATATTTATTAATGCTAATTACACCTTGCAAATCCAGAGGGTAGACAGCGTTAGCAGTTCTTCAGGACTGACAATCCGAAGCAGAGACAAACAGCAGAAGAGCTCTTTGGTGTGCTGACATTCATCATGCTGTCTGAGTTTCTTAACAATAACAGTTACTTAGCAGCAGTCCCTGTAACAGGTTTCAATGTGATCACTAAAAAAAAGAAATGAATAAGAGATAATTACACACATGCACAAAAAAAAATGCTGGAATGAAATCAATATATATATTTTTTCGTTTTGTGAATGAATATTCACTTGCACTGAATGCTAGGAAACCTTTCATTATGTTTAAAGAAAAATTTTGACATCTTTGAAAACAGGTTTAGTCATCTACTCGCCCGGGAGTTATTTGTGTTGGCGTACCTAGCAGCTGGTTAACTTAAAGCACAAAGCAGAGAAAAGGCAGAAAAAAAGCCTCCTTTTTTAAAAATTTATTTATTTTTATCCCTCAATTTTCACTAGCACAGTGACTACTTGGGAACCCATTGGCTAGTGTGCTGTGTTAGTCTCTGGGACAAGGCCCTATATTTCAGGGCTTTGAGATATTTGATTTAAGATTCCTGCTCCAGACTAGAAGCCCCATTTTGAAGCTGTGAGCTGAGTATTTTTGCCATCGCTGTTTTGGTGTTTTGAAACAGCTGGAGAGGTGACAGGTGGATCCGACCGAAATAAAAAGACACTGCATCCTCACAAGGCAGCAACTTATCAGTCACAAGGGAGGCTTGTCCTTAAGGATTTTCTACTTTATCCTGCTCCTGGACTCTAATGTGATCCACAATTTTAAAAAATCAGGGTGTGTTCAGTAAGACTTGATACTTGCAACTGGTGCCATAAAGCCTTCAGGGAAGTGTTTACTGAGGACACAGATCAAGGAAATCAAAGGGTCATTTTCTCATAGACTTTCTTGTAATCTGACTGTTTGCCATCGCAGTTGCCCCCTACTGAGCATTAAATAGAATGCAGGCTTAAGGCACTTTACATGAGCTTCACACAGTTATAGATGCAAACATATTTTAAAAAGCTAATAGACACAGCCAGTAGTTGTACTGTTGCATATCCTATCTTGTGCTCCACAAGGATTGTTTGATTGCATGTAACCAAAACTTCGGGTCGGTACAAACAAACAAAGCCCACAAAGTTTTGTGTCCTTTCTTGCAGATTCTGTGTATTCATATTCAGCATTATGTCATTTTGAATGTAAAATCCCCTATTAATCTTATAATAACCTTATATAACCATTTTTGTTTGTTCCTTCTTTATAGTCAGATATCAATGAAAATATTATTTGTTACAGAAAGCAGTTAAAAACCCATCATGTGAATCCTTAGAGAAGACGTTCAGGTCAGTGGCATCACTGAACTTTCTGTTTGTTTGAATGATAACAAGAATAGTTGCTCAACCATAAATTTGATACTATGGGGTGACTCATAGTCAAAGCTTGGGTTTAAAATACAAAAGGCTCACTGACCCGACAAGGGGAAGATCAGGGCCAGTTTCCTGGTACAAGTAGGAGGAATATACACATCCACTCAGAGGTTAGTGGTACACTGCGTGTATCAGTGACAGGTTTTCCACTGTATTCCCCCTTTGTGTGGTTGTGTGAATGCATTCTTGAAAAAGGAGGAAGCATAACAAGAATCTCCTTCCTACACGTACAGTACACAGACTGGGGAGGTCCATTGTGTGTGTAAGTGTGGTGCTTCTCTGCTATTTTGGCTGGGATAGTTTGTGGTTTGTATGCATGCGCAGTTCACTGCAGCTGACTTCCCCTGTGGGAGAACACAGACAGTGAAACAATACACTTCTCTTAGGATTATCATTCTACACACACACACACACACACACACACAATGAAGCTCCTCTAACACAAGCCAGATGCTCCTGGAATATTGTCGAAGATGGAAAGTTATCCTCTTCTTTTTCAGGAGTAAATATTATTCACCGGTTGAAAGGTAACTGGAAACAGCCGGATTGAGGAGAAGGAACAAAACACTAAAAGACAAACTACATTCTTCTTGTAATTTCCAGGTGCATCAGACATAAATATACAAGAAAAGAAATGTAACACTTTCTTGCTTGCTCAAAAATCATGATAAAAGAATGACACGGACTGTAAAATGGACCACCGTGATCTACAGATCTTACCTCCACAGGCACAACTCATGTAACACTCACCTCATTTTCTCAAGTTTTACAAGCACCGTTGACATGTCCAGTCCTGTGAAAGTCATCTCAGTCTCAAACAAAAATCATATAATGAAGCTCCTTCAACAACGTTTTGGATTTTTTAATTCTTTTGATATTAAAAAAAAGAACTGCAATGATGCATGGACGGTTTAAACGTATATTTCCAGATGTCTACACTTTGTAGCTCATTTGGTTTCAACAACATTGGTATGATGACATCCAGTTGTCATTGCTACAATGTTACTGTGTTTTTTGTTTTGCCATCCTAAATTGCTCAACATAAAGTGCTAGGTCATTTGCAACCTGTGTGAACTGAGTGTAAACAAGCACTTTATCAGACTGTCTAAACCAGTTTTAGAGGTCAAATGAAAGTGAGCACACCTGAAATTGAACTCAGTTGCCAGTCTGGATTGCTGACCATAGACTGGATGTCAAAGATGTACACAACCACTCTGACATAGCAATGGGTTTGTGTTGGTTGCCTCAAGTTTTTTTTTTTAAATTTCTTTCGGGAATCACCTGTTAATTATTGCTAAGCAACAGATGAATAACATACTATAACTTCTCTAAAGATGAATAAAATACTATAACTTCATTAAGCCACTCTCCAAGCCATATTACAAATTCAATTAAAATGCTATAAAAAAGCACCAGCAGCACTAACAGAAAGGCCCAGTTCAAGGTGAGGCCTAACCTCTGGCTACAGCTGCTGTGTTGGCACACACAAGTGGCTTTAAGCCTTAATAAAATCAAAATGAGTGAGTTGTAAAAACATTTACCCTCTGTACAGTTACCAGTAGCAGGCTGTGAACATCTTAACTTTGTTGCCTAGGTTGGGTGCTTTAACATGGGAGTCTGTGGCGACAGTATCAAGTCGCTATGCAAGGAACTGCACCTGGCATTTTCACATTGGTCTAGTTGAATGGTTGAAAATCAGCACCTGTGAGTGGTCAAAAAAAAATGCATGTAACACAGGTCTGACTGTTGACAGCACGACTATGGCTGGCATCTACTGCACGTGCATAATGTGCTCCGTTTGTGCTCAGCAGTCTTTAAACTTTTTTATTTATTGATGATGATGATGATGATACTTTATTAATCCCACAGTGGGGAAATTACATACATATTGCATCTCATATGGCTGTTTATGCATCAAACCATTTTCTTAACCACTTGTCGAACTTGTGGTCAGCCGGGCTGGACTCTGTCCCTGGTACCCCCTGGACAGGTCATCAGTCTGTCAGTAGTTACATCATGTGGCTATAAATGTTCAATAAAGCTACTAGATGGAGCATCCGTTTGCTTCTCTTTTTTTTCTTTTTAAAATCTCAGTGGTATTTGCCACTCGAGGATGCACAAATTGTTATACACTTAGAAAAGCAAAAGAAACCACAATTAAATGTTTACAGGCACATACAGTAACCCATGATGAAGTTCTAAAATGAAGTGTCCCTGGACAAAATGACCCACTGTCACACACAGCACAGGAAGTGAGATCTGAGCTGAATCTGTCCAGATGTACCCCCGTGTATCCTGTCCAGCCCAAACAAATCCTTTCACAGGGAGAGCAGGATACTTTGCAAATCCCTGTATACTCCTCAGTCAGGATATTTCATTCTGACTCAGTGTCTTGCTCTTCCTCACTCTGTCTCTTGACCGTCCTCTGGTTATCATCTGTCTTCTTTCTTCCTCCTGCATTTATTCTCTCTTGTCTCTCCTCCTTCCGTTAGCTCATTCCGTGAAGGGCATTAGGAAACATGTTATACTCAGGGGATGTTTACATCACTAAATGATTGACGGAATGTAATGTAACAATCTAACCTTGGGTAGTCAGAACATATTCCATGCAGCCAAAGATCAGATGCACACATTTGCCTTCAGAGTCAGCAGAGCAGCAGTGTTATGTTACAATAAATGTGTACAGTAATTTTTTCACTTTTTTTTTTTTTTTTAACTGGCTGGTCAGTGCTATGTTACAAATCTGACAGTTGTTTAAAAAAAAAAAGAAGATGCAGTGCAACTCGTATGTTTTGCAATGCCACCCACAAACAGCAAAAATTATATCTTATTTGAATTTGGCCCCTCCATGTGTGTCTAATAAGCTACTTCCAGATCATCTGTAATTTCAGGTCGCTTGCTGGACGTGTCGTTCTGACCGCTTGCATTGCACTCTCACCATGGACCACAAACTTCTGCAGAAAGCAAACACTGACTTGTGTGTCAAACTGACCCAACCTTCATGTCACCAATTATCACTGGTGTCAAGTGGTGAAGTGTTCAGCTACGACTTAGAGACCAAACAGCAGTCTTTAGTAGAAGAGCCCATGCTGTTCAAAGCCAAGGGTGACATATTACGTCTGGAATGTGACCGGAGCACACACGTTTAGGCTGCTACTGTGGAGTTCTGCTATAATCTCCTGAGATTTCTGAGGGAATACATGTGGTGCAAAGAACCTGAACTTTGGCATATGCCACTGAACACTCACAGTTCACTGAAACTGTCCCTTGGGCTATCATCCCTCACCACCTGGCTTACTTGCTGAATTTGTCTTCCTGTGACTGTATCCTAAAAAATGAAATGCAGATTGAAGGGTCATTGCTGTCATGAAGAAAATGCACACATGCATGTGGGACTGCAGAATGGGGCTTTTAGGGAGTTCCCTAAAAATAGCAGGAGCAGTATAAGTCATGCAAAGATGCAAAAGGAGATAGCCTTAAAAGGGAGACTGGTCAAATTTAAATTGTGTAAGGTTTTTGCCTTTTATGGGTGAAGTTGAAGATCTTTTCACTGGACTTTGTGTATATGTTAGACAGCCACAGGTGAGGTATTATAATATGAAGTATATTTATATGCAGACATTAAAAGTACATATTTAAACATAGTCACACATGTTAATTCAGCTACATGTGGCATATTCTACAACACAGCGTTACATTTACAAGCAAATATGTTGTATTATGCTTTAAATTGGGAATAACAACTGGTGATGATTATGATCACTGCAGCTGCTCCACCTTTTTAATTATTCATCTTTAGTGTTTTTTTTTTGTTTTGTTTTTTTAATTAGGAATACCAGTTAGAGACCCAAACAGATGTTTGCATTTTATAATTTTGACATATGTTGGTGCACTGGGAAATTTTCTGACTTCAGAAGATAATATCTACATATACAGTGCAAGTCAAAAGTTTGGACACACTCACAAACTGACTTATTGAACTGGTGATGTCCTATCACAGTACCACAGTGAGCTCTTTAGAACGACCCATCCTTTCACAAACGTTATAAACGCAGACTGCATGGCTAGCTGCTTGAATTTAATCACTTGTGGGAATGGGACTGGAAACATCTGAATTCAAGGATTAAGAGGTGTATAGTGTATGTTGAGGCATCAGTATAAGACACAATGAACCCAAATTTGCTTGTGTAAAAGTCAATTCTTTTCAAGTTAAAGACATACATACAGTAAGTAACAGATAAAAGATTCCTGTTTGTCAAATTTCTTAGACCACCACCCAGTGTAAGGTTTATGCCAAAGTGGACCTAAATTAACAGTACTGGTAATTACCAAAATAATTTTAATGTTTCTCTAATGTTTTTTAAGCTTTTTAATCAAAATGATATTTTTAATGTTAAAATATAATTATTGTTGTTATCCACAAAATTTCAAATTTACTGCTTAACAAAAAAGCTGAAAAAAATGGTATGTGGAAAACAGCATTAGAGGGCAACTTCAAGCCAATTGCACAAGTCATGATCAAGTGCAGTATTTACCAAGGAGATGCTCTGTCCCCACTACTGTTCTGCATTGGCCTGAACCCCCCCCCCCCAGCCAGATCATTACAGTTTTTCTCAATTGCCAAGACACATTTCTTGAAACCATCCCTCCGTGTCTCTAAACTGTAAACACGAAACTCAATTTTCAAACTACTTTCACAAAACCTCTGACTCTTCCTGCAAAACCAAACTATTGCCTCAAAACAGTTCAAACAGTGCTCAAAAGCAAACAATGTTGTCAGATTAAACTCCGAGTCAATCATAATGAAAAACACTACTGAACAGTCATTATGCACAACATGGAAAAAAGAAAACACAACGATCAGATCAGAGTCTTTAGAAATAATCTTTACTGATCACAAAAGTGCTTTTTCAAAACATAACTCCTGTGTAGCACTTGCAGTACAAATATATATATATATATATATATATATATATATATATATATATATATATATATATATATATATATAGACATGTATGTCTATATCTTATCCGTTCAATCGCAATCGATTTTCGGTCATTCGTTGGATCAGCGTTCTCCATTCTTGTCGATCGTGTAAAGCTTCTTTTATTTCGGCGATTGTCATGTTTGTATCCTGTTTGATGGTGTCAAGCTAGAAAGTTCTTGGTCGGCCTTGTCGTCTACGTCTGCTGACCATTCTGAGTATGATGTCTTTCTCCAAGGAGCGGCCTCTCATCACGCGGCCGAAGTAGGCTAATCGCTGTTTGGTAATTCTGGCTTCTAGCAAGTGGTTTGGTTTGATTCGCTCCAGGACTTCGAGACTGGTGATATGTGCTGTCCACGGAATTTTTAGGAGTCTCCTCCAACACCACAGCTCAAAAGCATCAATTTTCCTCTTGTCTGATTACTTTGTGGTCCATGTTTCGCTTCCATATATCGCACTTGGAAACACAATGGCATTGACTAGTCTGCAAGGACCAGGGCTCCTTTTACTGGCTTATATTGGTTTCTTCACATCATTAGCAACATGTGTGATCAGTTTTGAGTTGCTGTGTTTAAGCTGAGATACCTGTGCTTTCACTGAGTTTCACTTTTGCTACCTGTGCTTACCATTATGCAACCCAAGTGCATCAAAGTGCAAAATGTGTTTTTTAGCGAGTGAAAATATGTTTGCATGTTGTGTTTAACAAGGTGAAAAGTGCTTAAGGTTCTGTCAAAAATATGACCATTTCAATAAATGGGTTCAGGGCACTGAACATTTGGTTCAGACAACAGGGTTTAGTGTTTTGGCAATTGAGAAAAACTGTAACAAGGCTGGGTACAGATACTGACTACACAATGGAGCAAACATCAGCCACCTCCTCTACATGGATGACGTCAAGCTGTATGCCAGGAGTGAACAAGATATCGATTCACTGATCCACACCACTAGGATGTAATTTACAGCAATGACATTGGAATGTCATTTGGACTGGAAAAGTGTAGTCGGATGGTAACAAAGAGAGGGAAGGCAGGTAGAGATGAGGTGATTGCACGACCAGAAGGTAACCTTGCAGACACTGAAGACAGCTATATGTAACTTGGAAAGCTGCAACCGCCAAGTACCTGCAGAGAGTAAGGCAAGTCCCGAAGAGCCAGCTGAATGGCAAGAACAAGATCCAGGCAATAAACACCTACACCTGGTCATCAGATACCCTGCTGGGATAATAAGCTGGCCAAAGGATGAGAAGCCAGTGACATCAAGACAAAAAAGCTCCTTATCATGCATGGAGGGTTTCACCCCAAATCTAGCACCCTGAGACTGTATGCTAAGTGGAAGGAAGGAGGAAGAGGACTAGTGAGTGTCAGAACCACTATCCTGGATGAAACAACAAAGATCCATATGCACATTAGGAAGCTGGCCACATGTGATCATGTGCTTAGTGAGTACCTCAGGCAGCAGAAACCTGAGAAAGAAGAGGAGCAGGAACAGGAACCATTGTGGAAGGACAGGCCTCTGCACAGCATGTATCACTGGCAGATAGAAGAAGTGGCTGGGATAGAAAAATCCTACCAATGGCTGGACAAAGCTAGGCTGACAGACAGCACAGAGACACTAATCATGGCAGCACAGGAACAAGCTCTGAGCACAAGATCAATAGAGGCTAGAGTTTACCACACAAGGCAAGACCCCAGGTGCAGGCTATGCAGATATGCCCTTGAGACAATACAACACATAACAGCAGGGTGTAAGATGCTAGCAGGCAGGGCACTCATGGAACGCCATAACCAAGTGGCTGGCATAATTTACAGGAACATCTGTTCCAGGTATGACCTGGAAGTCCTGAGGTCAAAATAGGATACACCCCCAAGGGTGGTCAAGAATGACTGAGCTAAGATCCTGTGGGACTTCCAGATACAGACAGACGAACTTGGGATGGCTAACCAACCAGACATCGTAGTGGTGGGCAAACAAAGGAAGAAAGCCGTAGTGATAGATGTTGCACTACTAAGTGATGGCAACATCAGGAAGAAAGAACACGAGAAGCTCAATAAATACCAAGTGCTCAGAGAAGAGCTAGAGAAGATGTGGAAGGTGAACATAACAGTGGTCCCCATGGTAATTGGAGCACTTGGGACAGTGACCCCCAAACTAGGAGAGTGGCTCCAGTAGATTCCAGGAACACATCCGAGATGAACGCAATCCTGGGAACAGCAAAGATACTGCGCAGGACCCTTAAGCTCCCAGGCATCTGGTAGAGGACCGGGAGCTTAGAGGACAAAAAGACCACCCGCAGGGTGAGTGGGGAATTTTATATATATGCATAATTTTTAGTGTTAAGTTTTTGACAGATTCCTAAAATATTTGTGTTTTCTTGTTTTTATTACAGGTGCTCTAATAAATTTGTTAGGTCCTGTATTTAAAACACTTTCAGCTTGACACTGTTAAGTATTGTAATTGCTATATATATTCTTCCTGTTTGTAAAAAAGGTTGTCAGGAACTGACCTGTGCTGTCTACTTGTGTGCTCCAGCATTTTCACAATGTAACATCAACACAGCACCCTACAAATAACAGAGAAAAATGTTTTGACAGGAGCTATCCTGCTATTTCAAAAGTGAAAAATACAGTTTATACAAAAACAGCAGGGATTACGGTAAGAATGAGACAAATATCACTGTTAGGAAAGCCTTAATGTGTGGAATCTGTACAAGTCCTGAAGCTTCTGCAGTAGTAACTCAGCACTGCTGCTGGTTATCTGAGATAATCTGTTGTTTAATGTGGCATACCAGGTATTTAAGATCAGTGTTTATCTCCTCTGCTGTATACAGGAGAACATTCAATACCTAATATAGGCTTGAGCTGTCAGTAACATGTTTGTAATGACATTTGTAAAGATAGGATATCTCAAAGTGAAAGTGGAAAGTGTAGTTCAGAGCAGGAGCATACTTTCCAGTGTTAATATTTCCTTCTTGTCTCTACAGCATGTCTCAGTCTCTGTGCATAGCGGATGCTTTTATTGTTTAAAGCCTTGAATTTATGACTAAACATTGTTTTATTCATGGGAAAGTTTTAATTTAGCTACGTGGGCAATGAACAGTCTGTTTATAATGCAACTCTGAAAAGTTTTAAGCTGCAGATTTGTTTGAACTGTGCAGAAAAACCAAAGGAATGATTTCACACGGCAGAGTAATGAAGCACTGGAAAACCAAAAGCTTGTTAGAGTCAGTTAATGAATATAATTTTCAGTGATTTTGTGTTGGGGAGTAAATGGCGTTCACTTTGAAGTAACAATCCGCACACATTTGCCTTGTGATGTGCTATGATGATTCAGACATGCCTGTTTTCACAGACACTGCAACATGAATATGTATGAAAGGAAAACAGCCTGTTTTGACCTGAAATGTGCTTATTAAGGAAAAAAAAAAAAATCCACAGCTCCCCCACACAGTGTGTGGTCTGGGGCATTAATCAAACAAAAAAAAAAGAAAGGAACATTTTTACATTTCAAATTTGCTGCATTTCAAAAGCTCCACTGTCTGTGGGTTATGCCTTGTATAGGCTAGCAGACAAAGGATTGCACAGGGCGCGATGACTCAAGTGACAAACGGGTGGTTAGGAATTCGCTCGGCTCGGAAACCCATCATTATTGGGAATGTGAGAGTATCAGAGCTACACTGCAGCCAATTAAAATGTGACCTTGGGTTTCAGTGTTAGAACGGGTTTACATATGAAGCATATTGCATCATATGTTGATAAACTGAAAATGAGTTGAGCTGAGATGAGCTACTTGCATTTAGTATATCTGAAAGTGTAGGCAGATTATTAAAGTCAAGAAAAGGTCACATTGGAAACAATTAGAGACCGGTGCAGTGATTTATTGAAACGTGCAAACATACATAGAAAAACAGTACATCTGGCAAAAATACTGTCTGTATGATCCTAATAAGGTTGAAAGTCAATATTTGGTATGATCTTTATTCTTCAACACAGCCTGAACTCTCATAGACAAGCTTTCTTGTCATTTCTTCAGGAAAGGATTCAGGAACAGTTCTACAGGCTTCTTGCAGGACAGTCAAAACTCTTCTTTGGATGTTGCCTGCCTTTTGTTCTGTTCTCTGTCTAGATGATCCCAGACTGCTTCAATAATATTGAAACTGAGAGTATGGTTGTCTGTGTCTCTCTGCGATAGACTGGTGACCTTTCCAGGGTCTACACTGCCTCCCACCCTATGACAGCTGGGATAGGCTCCAGCTCCCCCATGACCATGAATTGGATAAGCGGAAGAAAATAGATGGATGGAAATTTGGATTCAGTACTCCATCAGACCTGTTCCCACTGACTTTTGGTCCAGTTCCTGTGTAATTTGGCACACTTCAGCCATTTCTCCCGGTTTCCCTACCCTAAGAATGGCTTCTTCACAACCGCCCTACGACTGAGACCATTGCTGATGAAGCTTCAGTACTGTGCAAAATTCTCAATCCACCCCTCATTTCTTTATATTTGGTTAGGAAAATGGGAAACAGGTGCAGTGATGGATCAACTGAAGGGCCAGAATTATCTCTCAGGATCTGTGTCAGGCCTTTGCTGGATTTTTTTCCTGTTTCTTAAGGACATGACTTTCAGAATCTGTTCATTGGCTTTAGATCATTTCTTAGGCCTGCCACTTCTTCTTTTGTCCTCCACTTTCTTCATATTTTTTAAGGACACACTGCACACCATGCCGAAATATGCCAAGTTTTCAGCTCTTTGTGAACCACCTTGTTGGTGCAAAAAAACCTATTTTATTCCTGTCAAACTGTGTTAACTTTGGCATTTTTCATAGATTCAGCTAAAGATAAGGGAACATGTTTTTGTACATGCAGCTGGTAACAAAGTGCTTAAACATACAATTTGAAATTGCATCTTTAGATGTCTGTTATGTGTAGACACAACAGGTGTCATTTTTATGCTTGAATAATTCTAAGGTCCGTGTAGAACTGGAGAACTATTGCTCAAGAGCACTTTAAAAAAAAAATTCTGGGAAAGTCGGGCTTCTTAGAAACAAAATATAAAAAAACAAACAAACAAAGGGTGGCTCAAGACTTTTGCACAGCAGCGTGTGATCTCTGCAGCCGGGTAGATAAAAAACATAAACCGACTTCCTCATAACGGACGGTATATGAGTCTTATCTCGTGCCGCGCACTCAGAACAAACAGCAGTCAGATTCTATAATTACACTGCCAAACCACCATTTCTCATTTCTGCACTCATTCCCCGTTGAAGTTGCCCATATTTGTTGCCACAGGACAGCAATTATGAACATGTGACAGTAAAACAGGATGATTTTCCACCAGCATTAGACTGGGTAGAGGAGAACCACTGAACAGATGACTGACTTAACATCCTGATATTGGGAGGAGCAGACATCCGTATGCCACCGCACGGGGAAGTGCACTGACTAATAAGCTGACATATGTATACTTAGTGACTGTAAGCAATCTTGGTACCAGGCAGTGACTGGTGTTTGTGTGGTTAGTAAACACAGGATCTCCACTGGTGAATCGACTCAGTTACAGTGGCTGAGGGCAAAAAAAAAGAAAAAGAAAGAAAGAAAGGTAACTTCTTGAAGTAAATAAACGTGCCTCCACTGTGTTTTTACATCAGAAGTGAAAAATGAAAAAGTGATCTGAAATCAGCGCCTTGGTGGCGTTCCCATTCTGGTGATCCCATATGTACATCTCCTCTGGCTTTAGACTTCTGGTAAAATCACTCTGGCTTCTGAGCTGTCAGTAAACACAGGTTTACCAGGAAGGCATAGCGGATATTACCCCTCCACAAGGGCATACAAATACACATATATGCACGGATGGTATTGGTTAGTTCAGTGTTGACAGGGTTACCTTGATGCTGAAACATCTGTTTCATCATCCTTCATATTTGTCTTTCGACACAGGTGTTCCGCTTTCCTGTTTTTTTTTTTTGGCGTTGGGGGGGGAGTCAGTTTTTACTGCAGGATGAAGTGAATCTAATTTAGAGTAATATTATCTAGATGTATTGCTTTAGTATGCCTTATTATACAGTAGATCTAATGCTAGTCCACTTCATTTAATGCTTTCATAAGTGCATTATCTATTAGTATGTACAGGTCAATATTTTGGACAGAGAGTATTTTTTTTGTCAAATGGCATTTGTTTTAGTTTCCGTTTAGTGAGTACACCACATTAAGCTTTCACCAGCAAACTGTGGCTTCCAGGGGTTATGGTTATGCAGGAATGCAAGCAGACTTACAGGCTCTTACAAGTTGGGCCAACACCTATTTAGCAAGGCATTTGTGCAAACCAGATGACCTTTTCAAAAATCTTGAGAACCACTAGTAGACTGTCACTGTACACTATGATTAAAATACTATTAAAAAAGGCACTGTACATGATTCACATCCAGGCCCTCGCGTATTTCAGGGAGGTGTTTTTTGAAAGGAGTACCACAACTGTTTGTGATCTTTATCAATGTGTTGCTCAACATCAAGTGAAACAGACAATTGTGCAAACCCTGCAGATTAAACGCAAATGACACTGGTGGAAAATGGAAAAGAAAAACATGCAAAAAAAAGAAGTTTGCAATACACAACCCCCCTTTCCTCTTTCTTAGAATGTTGCTATTTGCTTTGGGCAAATGGGCTGCAGTTGCACAACTTTGCAGCAACCAGTGCTTCAAAACTACACACACACACACACACACACACACACACACACAGAAAATGCAATAAACACTTTTTGGAAATCCATCCGAGGCAATTCGCATTACAGGATTGCTTTTCCATTCAGTTCAGTTTAACAGCCTTCAAATGAAAAACACCTCGTTTTACTGCAGTGAGGCCGCTCACACATATTCCAATTCTTTCAGCAAACTGCAGCACAAGGAAACTTCGGTTTCATAAGACGCTCCTGCTTAATGATCTTCAAAGCTTGTTAAACTGTAAATTGCCTCATGACTCTAACTTTCTTTGGGTTTTGGATCACAACAATCTCCTCCAGCATATAAACTGCAGTTCATCCTGAAACATGCATTTGTTCAGTTTCGCACCGTGGCTTTATGATGGGTGGTCTGCTGTTACATATTTCATGTCCAGTCTCCAGATTCATTGAGCCAATCCTACTTGTTGCTTCAAGGACTGAGTGACCTTGTTGACCTATGATTACTCAGCAAGAAATAAAAAGTTTATTTTCACCACAGCTTAGGGAAAGTCCAGACACAAATCATGGAGTCTAGCATGTCTACATCATCTAGGTTCCATGTAATGGCATTAACTGTGGTTATGACAAGAACTCGGCTGTAGGGTTATTGCGCCATTCTGTGAGCAGTTTCAAAGACCAAGCCCAGGAATAGTAGAAATTCATTTCACTGGAAATCCCCTGGAGATAATTATCCTATTAAGTTCATGGTGTGTTATGTGCAGAAAAAAGAGGCTCTTTTCACTTCAGTCAGATAAAATTTAAAAATGTGCAGTACTATAACAAGTAAAGAAAGGCTGTAATTTACCTACTACCTTTAATTTCACTTTTTTTTTGGACTTTTACAGTCCAAAAGAAAAAACCCAAGAAAAAGAAAAAAGACACATCTATGTCTTCTCTAGGACTTACAAGCTCACTCTTATACCCATCCTCGGACTGCTCTGGCCTGTCCTTGGCCAGGGTAGGCAGTTTACCACCACAGGGCTTAGCCACAGAGCATGGAAGCACAGTCCCTCACGTGAAGGTCGGCTCTGATGGGCCATGTGAGCCCCAGATTATCACCTCTGGGGTTGTGAGGCCGGGCTAATTGACTGAAAGCAGCCTGTGTGACAGACATTCATCGTAACACAGTGACTGAACCACTGAGGGGACGATGAACAAACAGAGGGATGTGGTCACCTTTTAGAACTTTGTCAGCATGAAATTGTGAATGTAGTGGTTGGCTTTCACAGGAATTAGAGTCATATCTACAGGGGAATGGAAACGCAATAATGAATCATCAGTAATGAAAAGATTTTGATAAGAGATCCACAGATACTCATTTAAAGTTTGAGAGCAGTTAACTTAAAATAAAGGCTGGGAGCAGTGTGAAATAACTAGTTAGTCTGAAGGAATCGAGGAATTATTGCTCACTCATGTATTTAAATTCTATACCTTCATAGAAAGAGGTGGGTGGGGGGGTCAGACATTGATATTAAATGTGCTTGGAGGCAGATTTTCTTTAATGCCTAACACTGCAAGTATAGGTGGTCCAAAGTTTGCTTGATGAAAAGTAGGTCAAATGGAAGAAAGCCAGCCCCCCCCCCCAAAAAAAAACAACTTAAAAAAGGAATTTAATTTCATCTGAAAAATAAGATTAAAATTCAACGCTTGACTCTGAGTCAACATGTGGTTCGTAACCACTTGCACCGTCACAAACAGTAATCACCAGAGTAATCAACAGTAATCACTTAACACAGCTCAGAATCAAAACCTGTCTTAAACAGTAAACCTCAGCTTTGTTAAATACTCAAACTATCGTTATTGCCCTAGCTCCCCTCTACTTCCTGTGCTCCTTTCATCCCTGTTAGGCCATGTAAGGACAAATCACTGCGGGTAGGTGACTGCATAAACGGTGGCTATTGTGGTGTTTGACAAGAAGTCCGCGGCTGCCCGCTGACGGAGATGAGCCAGGGCGAAGCGTTGTGCAATCAATGGGCTCGGTTAATTACAAAAGATCAAACACAGGCTCCATGGCAACCCCTGCCACATTTTCCAAAACAAAGACCTGGAAGGCATTCAGCATGCATGGGGGCTGTGACATGGTATTACGCATGGCTGACACATGGACGATTAACAGCGGCCCAGTGTTTATTTCTGGGGATGTGTACACATTAGTAACATGCAGTCATTTTTAGGGTAGTGTCAGTGCACAGACCATGCTATCCAGCATTAATGAAACATGTAATAATTAACAATAACCAGACCACTGCACTGAACAGACACACACTAGCAATGTGACAGTGCAGCACAGTTATACACAGTTTCATGGGCCATGACTTTGGTCTACACTGAGATTACTCAATAGCTGTTGCATTTTAATGACATTTAAAACAATCGTGGTGACTGCAGAGAGAATCCACGTGCGACTTTGTTGAGCTCCTTTTGGTCTCTTGAACATAATAATGTTTGTTTTCAGAGAAATATTTGAACAGTTATCAGAAAGGCTTTTAAGAAATATAGCTTCCACAGTAAAAAAAAAAAACCATGTCTGCTGGATTTGTTGCCATGAATATTGTGTAGACAGCTCATGATGAATCATAATGACTTTGGCCATCCCTTTGAAATTTCCCTTAGAGGCACCGCAAGATTAACATTTGTGGTTTTAAGTGAAATTTCTCAAGTATTAAAAGGATTTTCTTGACATTAAACATAGCCGTTTTTTTCACGGTGATTAGAAGCTCTATGATCCCTGAACACTGTTATGAGGTCAAAATCTGGCAAAATACCCACAAAATGCCGCAAGAACTTCATCTTTAGGATTAAATAGAAAATGTCACCTGTCATGTTAACATGTCAAGCTAAGATGGTGATCACAGTAAATGATGCCTTGCTGCAGAAAGGTGTGAAAAGATGCATCTTATTATGGAAATTTGCACAAAAACAGACACAGGATACATATTTTACATCTGAAAATAAGGCTGATTATCACTACCAGTTATCATGAAATGCTCACTGTTTATCATAAAAAGGGCACAAAAAAATAAAGTCCTACCCTTCCACATCTGAGTAGTGCAAACATCTTAAACTGTAAAACCATTAAATTCCCCTGCAGTTTCTTATATGAATGTTTTAAAAATCTCTTTATCAGAGCTCCACATCTTGTTTATGTTCATATCTGTACGCAGTTGAGTCTGTGCACTTTTCACAGTTCATGTGCTGTCATAGTTGTTCAAAACAGACTTAGTCTCCAAAGTTATTTATCTCCAAAGTTGTACTTTCAAGAGTGGGGAACACGTCGGTTTGTTATGCGAGAGAGTTCTGACAGAGAAGGACACCCATGCTGTCTGTCTATCAACTAGCAGCAGGCGTCGTCAACGGGCCACCAGTGATGGGGTCCGTCTGCCTCCGACACCAGATCTGTTCTAGTAAACGCTCTCAAGTTGGCTCTCACATCCACATCACGAGCCAGTCCTGAGAACAAGGACTGTTGAGTGGAAATAAAACTCCGAGATTCATATCCTCATAACTCAGTGTCCCTCTCTCCGTGTCTCTCTGACCCGTCTGTGCCCTTGTTTATTTATTCTTTCTTCTCATTCTGTTTTCTTAGCCCATTCCCCCCTTTTTCCTGCCCGCGCTGCTCTCGTCTCAAATTAGTGTCAGATTCCCCAGTGTGCTTGTTATGTTTGTTTCCGATGCAGTACCAACCAGATTATACGTACCCTAGTCTCGGATGCCTTCTACCACTTCTCATTCGTGTGTAAGAGGGTAGCCCTCGAACAGTAAAGTTCCTCCATCGTGTGTGTGTGTGTGTGTGTGTGTGTGTGTGTGTGACAGTGCAGGTCAGTCATGAGAGCAGAGAGCCTACATTCCTCTGTGCAGTACTAAATCCTCATGGGATAGACCTCATTAGTGGACTAGCTGTTCCCAGGCTGTTTCATAGCCACTTTGTTTCTGTGTGTGTGTGTGTGTGTATATGTGTACGTGTGTGTGTGTGTAGGTGAAAGCATTTGTTTATATGTTCACACATTTTTCTTTTCCTCTAAATGTCCTCTTGGGGCTGAGCGCCTGTGCGTGCCTTCTTCTTCTCTTCTCGACTTTCTTAATTTGTGATGCTCTTACATTCTGTATTTGAGTGTTGTTTCAATAGGCAGGTTGCACTGTTGTAGCTGGCTTCCTGTCTCTGTTTTGACATGTTGTGTAATAGTCAGTGACGGATCACGAGGAGGTCAGTAAAGTCTATACAAGGAGGGACTAGCTCACCTGATGGACTCTCCTCACCCTTGTAAAAATTGTACATGTACACACAAATATGCAAACAGCTTGCCCTTTCTTTTCCCCGTGATGTCACGTAAGAAAGTGTCCCTTAGAGATCCTTAACATGTCTCTCAATGACTCTCTATTTCCAGACGTAACTTTGACCCCCTGCTGTTGACCCGAGCTGGGCCTGACAGCTTCTCATGTCACATTCTGTATTTAGTTTCACTTTATTTTTCTGCTTAGGGAGAGTGAGAGGGCGGGGGTGGGGTATTGCAGTGTTAAGGGGAAATGATCTGTTCAGATTTTTCAAAATGTGGAAGGAGAAAGCTGTCTTTGTTGTGCAAGAATGCAGACTAATATTTTTCCGCTCCTCATGACGCTGTGTGCACATTTAGCCACTTCACACATTCTTGTGAATTATGCCGTACCTGAGACCCGAGGAGTGTGCCAGCTTCTAGTCATGTTTGAAAAGAGGGAAAAACACAGCAACACTTATGTTATGATCTGTGCCATATGGGGTGTTTATACTGCTTTGTATTCTTTGTTTTTCTTTCGCAAACTGGTTTGGTACACAGAACCCAGCTATCTACAGAGAGCCTGTTCATCTTTTAATCCTACTGTAAGAAAATTGTCTGGAATTCACCTACAGTTTGCCCAGTTTGTGCAAATATAGTATTGATTATGCACTTTATGGATAAAAATATTGAGCCAAACCTCTTAATTTTTGAATTCACATGTCTTCAGTCTCTTTGTGATTGGTGTATAAAATCAAGCAAACATTTGTGAAAGCCTGGGTTGTTCTAAAGAACTCATTTCACAATCAGCTGTAAGTAGTATTATTGCAAAGTGGAAGCAACAGCAACTCAGCCACAAAGTGGCAGACCACATAAACTTACAGAGCAGGATTGCTGATGACAAGGCACTGCTGACTCAATAACTGCAGACTTCCAAACCTCCTTTGGCATTAAAAACCGCGTGCCATGAGCTTCACGGCATGAGTTTCTATGACTGAGCAGCTCCTTTAGATGCAATGTGCAGGTGGCCCAGTACATTTGTGCATGTAGTGAATGTCCCTATTAAAAAGAAACAATATTAATGTTCATTTTTAAATTTATTTGGAACCAGTTTTGCTCATAAAATGTTAGCATTCTGCCAGTATATTGTGTACTGATGGGTTGATTTGGACTGGACACACTCCCTTGATGGCACCTATGTCCATGTTAAAGTATAGCAGATCAAAGCAGAAACTTTGATGTGTGTATAAGAAGCAGCAGGTTGTGGTGGCTGAATGTAAATGCAATAAATTCTCTACTGCCACTCTTTTGATGCTTGAAATCAAAGTGGCAACTGCTATAAGGTGGCTTGGTGCTGGGACATTTTTAATATAGAAATTAATTCTACAACAATTGAAACCTACCTATTAGATTTTTTTTGTTGTATTTGTTATGCAAGAATACAGACTAATACTTTTTTCTCATGAGCTAGAGCTCAAATGACAACATTCATTTGGGACTTTATCAAGTGTGCCCCATATAAAAGTGGAAGCTTTGTGGGGATTTTCCAATCAGGAAATTGTTTGACAGAACCATTTTAGCAACCTCATAAAACCTTTCAGATATAAGCTTTTAAAAAATACTTGGCAGGTTTTTAAACAAACCATTTACCATAAGCTAGCTTCATGTAACCAGTGAACCATAGCACACAAAATAAGTATGAAAGAGGGGCAACAAGCCGCTTTGAAAAGTAACCTCAGTTTTGGTTCTGGAGATAAATGCAAAATGCAGCAATAAAACACATGAATCACCATCTGTTCTGCCTGTCTGTTTGTCTTCCTGCCTCACACGGTGAGCTCCCGACTTACATAAGCATCTGTTACTGAGAGGGCAACAAGCACAAGGGGGCTGCAATCAACTCATAACATTTGAAACAACGGTTAAATCATTCTGTAGCCAAGGCTCAGAAATAGTTTATGGAGTTAGAGTTCATAAAAATGGTTTCATATTGTAATGCAGTGCAGAACTGATGAGGTTGATGGACTGCAGGTTAAGCGCAGTACTATAGGAGGAAGTGGTTGGTTGACTGTAGAGACATTTGCTTCTCACCTGACTCGAGGCTGAGATTGGCCACCACCCAAAATGGCTTACAATGGCCCACAGATACCAGGCCACAGACTGACGATAGGCATGGGACAGAAAAAATAAACAAAGTAGACAAAGAGACACCAGAGAATTTCAAACACACACACACACACACACACAGCCCTAAACACCCAGGCTGAAGTGACAGTAAGCTTCTGTGCAGACCCATGTCGAGGTCTCCCTCACTGATCACAACACGGCTCTGCCGGAAAAGCACCTTGCGCAATACATGCACTGTAGAAAAAGAAGTTGCTCACTTCTGTTGTTGTAACTTAGAGTAACATCCACTTTATATCACAACTTCTTACTTCTGTTAATTTGCCTAAATTATTTACTTTATAAAATATGAAGGTTTTCCACTTACTGTGCCAAACTTTGTCCATAAGTGACAGTTTTTGCTGTTGGCAAAAGTAAACCTGAGAACTTTGTTCATAAATATGATTAATATGAGTCATATGCCTTATATAAGGAGGGTGCAGGAAGTGCCATCGTGGTTTTGTATCTTTCAAATTCAGATTGGAGAGAAAACCAACAAACAACACTGAGACAAGTGTATAAACACACACATAAGGCCCCTATCTTGTAACATTTTTTTATTATTATTATTATTATTCTGGGGATGTTTAACCTTAGTGTAAAATGAGAAGTATGTAAAAATAATATATATATATATAATATTAAAATAATGATATTAAACAAAGACCACCATTACCTAGCATGACATTGCTCCTTCTCATGCCCGACCCTACCAGCCGTGGCCTCTAACAGACCCTTGGAAGTGCCCTGTGGTATTTGGCACCAAGATGTTAGCAGCAGTTCCTGAGCTGGAACAATTTCAACATTTGCTTTAAATGTTGAGTCCCAACAACATACAAGCACAGAATGCTGTTTTTCCTACAATGTGCACAGCTTACCCATTAATTTCCCTCCTTTCTCTTTAAAGGTGGAGGATTTCGACATTATTAAAAACAGCTACAGCGCTGGATAGATCAGCAGGCGGCGTAAGAAGCCAAACCTGGATATCAGGTCCAGCAGACATATGCAATTAGCTCAAGCCGTGTAGTAAGAATGACTTAACAACTGTGTTATGTACTCATATTTAACACACCTGGTTTCACCACATCTTTCTGCTGTCATACTGCATATCAAAGAACATTTATTATTAGACTTAAATAATTCCATGTCTAATATATACTTGGAAAGTGACTTTAGACCTTCATAATCTCAGTGTAAGACAAACTAACAGGATAAGTAACCCTTTCTGTGAGCATGGCTGACCTTTTTCATACATTTTACTTGTTTTTCGGTCTGTAGAAAGCACAATCACATGGACACAAACACCAATGTTCCCACTTCCCCTTTATTCTTTGCAAACAATGCGTAGTGGGAATAACCTAACAATGCTGCTATCAGACATCTGAAAGCAAACAAGAAGTCATGTTAACTTCACCGCCATCAAGTAATATACTATTCCAAAGTTGACACGTATTCATACATACATACATTACTGAACCCGTTGTGTAGAAGGCAGTGATTTACATTCGTACCTGCGACCCTAGAATGTGCGGCAGATACTGCACAATAACTGTCATGATTCACTGCCCTTGACAACAAGTTCACTGCCTTTCATGTTGGTGCATAAATCAGGAAAATAGGAGGATGAGCTCCTTCTGTATACATGTAAACAAGACATTCGGAAGCACCTTGAAGTCTGGCCTCGTAGCGGGAGCATGATATGACTGGAAGCACACATACAGTGTTTGTTTCCCACGAAAACTACATATGCACTGCGCTACACATGTGTAAAGCGGGTGTGTGTGTCAAAAAAGCACTTTTGGAGGAGAGACGACTACATAAATTTAAGCCCTCCTTAGGATTCAAATATTTAATAAATGGCATAACATTCAAAAAATTAAGTGCGAGCCTAGTTAAGGACATTTCAAGGTTTTTCTGGTCTCAGCATGAGCCTTTTAGGGGGCTGGGAAATAGCCTACACATGTATAATATTCAGTCAGTGTCAGTGTGTGCTAATAGCAATGAGTCTTGTGTTTCCTTATTCAAAAGAAATCTGTGCGCTTTGTTTTTTTTTCCTGAGCGTTTAAGAAACAAAAATGCCTGTCACGTTCGAGTCAATGAAACCCTAATTAACACAACTGGCTGAAAATAATGATCATATTACCATACAGCACAGGCAATTTTCCTTCAAGTCTTAAAACTTTTTAACAACACCCTTTTCACCAATGTAAATCTTTCCTATTGTATATCTGTTGATGCACCTTTTTTTTAGCTGCTTCAATAAGCGCATGTTTTGTCCCCTGTATGGAGGTGTGACACCGTGCTATCCACCTCTGCTCTGACTGGGCCCAAATGAGAATAAACTGGCTATAAATCTTATGGATCATAAACACCTGAGCGAGTCTGTTTGCCTCTCTCTACGTGACTGTTCTCAGTGATTATTATTTCACAGTGCCTGTCAAAGACTGAATTTACTATGAGCAGTCAGTACAGAGTGTGGCTCTTCTGACCTTTACTAAGGCTAGCATAGATTCTCTTATAGAAAGAAACACATTTACACACACAACCTTCTATGCTGGTGTGAGATCCAGCGAATGTGGCAAGATTCAGACTTCTTAGAACACCAGCAACACACAGCGGGTCTGCCAGAGAAACCACGAAGTGTGAGACACACTCCCTCTCACACATACACACACATGCACAGAGACATACACACGCCATGGCAGTGCTGTCAGTGAGTCAGTGTGTGAGTCACACTCCGGCTATGCTGCCGTCTTGATTTTATAGCAGCCGCCAGCACGGCACTGCATTTAATATTCTAAACAACTGTACTGTAGGACTGTGCAGTACACATTCATGTAAATTCACATGCTTACTGCACTTCCATAGACACACACAAATGACTTGCTCTATCAAAATATTGCAACACAAATAGGATTTAGGACTTAGATTGCTACATACACAAATAAAGCACTCACTTTTGAGGCTTTTCCTCTTCAAATACACTCAAACAATGACAGAGCGAGGCACTCTTGTCATTGGGGATGACTGGAGATGAGTCAGAAGGAGAGAGGAGGGAATCCTTAGCTCTTTGTGTGCTTGAACTATAGGAGATGCAGCACTAGGCTTCCGCACCAGTAAATCCCACTATGGCTAGATTTGACCTATGAATCATTCCCCTATGCAGTGTGTACATTTGCACATTCCTGAACGTGCAAAGCTTTAGGAACAGGAAAATTCATAAAGGGTTGTACCTCAACTGTCAAACTGTGTCAGCCTCTGAGGTGAAAAAGCGGATTCCCACCTGTTTTGCAGTTGTTTTTAATGTCGGCTCCTTTTCATACAGTGCGTGCCAGAAGGACCAGGTCATTTTATATATGCATTGCTAGAATCCATTGAGGATCAGCCAGTTTACTTTTGTTATTGTTTGCAAAACCTGTAATCCCCCAAAAGGTGGAGGCCAGAATGATTCAGTCACAAAGTGTTGAGACATGGTAAAAATACATGCCGCAGCTGTAAAACTTTGTATAAAGGGTAACAGTTTGATTTTGAAGCCTGCAAAATGCATTTACTGGGCCTGAAGCTAAATACATACACTGCAGCTACCCACAAGCTGAAAAGAACACAATGTCTCCATATCAGCTTTCTGAAGTGAACAGCACAGGTACGAAAACCTTTAAACATCACCCTCTAGTGGTGTTTAGGAGTGGTGCACAAGCTCAGAAACCGTAAAGTAAGCTTTTTCAAAAACTGAAAAAAGCAGTGTGTGTGTGTGTGTGTGTGTGTGTGTGTATATATATATATATATATATATATATATATATATATATATACACACATTTTTTTTTTTACCAATCATTTCTTGTGCTCACTGAAAGGATGAAATATTAAGTTAAGTATGGAAAACATCTGCAGAACTTGTAGCAATTTGATGTTCAAACAAGAAAAACCTGTGGCACATGAGGAGGCTCCTGGGAACTTTGACATGAAGCTCAAGGGAAAGATACAGAATGTGAAAGTAACTGCAATGAGCTGTGCAGCGGTTGACATGTGATGTGGGTGTTAAATTTGATAGCTGTGGCATGCTGCTGAAGGGCTATGAGTCAGAGTCAATAAGGACCAGGAGGTGTGACTGACCTCTTTCAACTGTCCTTTCTTCACCCTGCAGCCCTTTCTCTTTGCATCTTGTTGTTTGCATGGCTTGCCATGTTTGTTATTCAACCTTTGTTTTAAGACCGTGACTCATACCCAACTCTTGCATCCTTGTGTACCTTTGACTCTTGACTAAAACAAGGCCGGTCCCTGTTGTACCACTTAAAGCACATGACTCTATGCTTCTTTCAGGCTCTTCTCTCACACAAATCCTTGTCCCTTCTTTTACTGTGATCAGGGAGTGGAGGTTTATCTGCGATTGGAAAAGCTCTCTGACTCACTCCCTCGCACAAACACGTATACTTTATAGGTGATGACTCATTGCAACACAGGCCATTCGGATCCACAGTACACCAAAGTTGAACTGGTACGTAAGTGCATTGTTAGTGTGGCCGTGTTTGCATTGCCACACACATTAACCTTTATATGCATTAGGGTGCCATTACACAGAGGGATCATGACACACCACCTACGCAGCTTTTATCTCAGTCGCCAAGAAAATAACTGTTGCTGTAAGGCAGGTTTTGGTCGCCCTCGTACTTGTTGTATTAAAAAAAAAAGTTTCATGTGTCTAAGTGTGCATATGCGATGTCTGTTGAACAGATAATGGTACAGATGTGTGATAATTTGTGTGCACAAGACCAAAGCTGGAAAAGAATTCATCATGACATGGGCAGATGAGGACTGAAAAATGTGTTGAGTGACTCATGCAGGACAGACATAGGAGCCATCGGCCAACAACAGTGGCAGACAACACATAATGTAACCCACATGCACATAATTGGTTTCATGAAGTGCCATATACAGAGAGGCACATCTCAAATTACACATAATGCACGCACACACAGTTTATTTTCAGATGAACACAGACAGTGCAGTGCAAAATGTCCCCGAACTCATTTGTACCATTTTTGCATGTCTGTGGAAGAGATGAGTCACTTTTAACTGCAGTCATCACGTAACTACTGTCACTTAGACTGATTCACTCTCCAAACAATTTCTAAAATAACAATCAACCTCTCTGTCGGCATTTTTATGCAAAGGGAGTTGAGGGTACACCGCGCGCTTATTATAGAAAAGTGATTCACTCAAACAATGCAAAGCATAAAAATATATTTTTATTCAGAAATGCAAGTGACCAGTAATGCACATTTTATCGTGTTTATAGAAAAATCGAGCTAAGATGAGACTTGCCTGGATTACAAATTGCAACAAGTATACAGCTCTCTTACAAAGCATCACGGGGCTACAACAGTACCAGTACAACACTGCTCAGACCACATGTGTGAATTGGTTTCGCAGTGACGACAGTTTTTCTTTAATAAATCACCTTTTAACCCTTAAAAATAAAACCCAGACAATTTGAATTTAATTTTCATCATCTGTGTCCTCTTCATCCTCATCGACATCCTCTTCAGATTCATCTTCATCCTCCTCCTCCTCCTCTTCTTTTCTTGTCTGATGACTACCAGCTCTTTGTTGCTGTGACAACAAATAAACACAACGCAACTGAAACACTTGGCAGGTAGTCATTAAGCTCAACTTCCAAGGAATTCTTGTTTTTTTCCCTGTCTCTGCAGTAGTAGAGACCAGGGGAGGTGTGAGACCACATTCCTCAGGTTAACTTCTCATGAGGGTGTTCATAAATATCTACACAGTACTGTGCAAAAGTCTTGAGTCACCCCTTGTTTCTTTACATTTTGCTAGGAAAATGGGAAATAGGCGCAGCAATTTATTGACATGCAAACGTGGGTAACATTTCCAGGTGTTTTTGCCTTTTATATAAAAGTTGGTACAATTCTAACAAGATAGTTAATAGCTGGTATGATCACCTTTATTATTCAGCACAGCCTGAACTCCCTTAGACAAGTTGTCATTTCTCTAAGTAGTCTTCAGGAATAGTTCTCCAGGCTTCTTGAAGGACATTCAAAGCTCTTCTTTGGATGTCGGCTGCCTTTTGTTCCGTTCATCTCTGTCAAGATGATTCCACACTGCTTCTATAATGTCCGGCCTCTGGGGAGACCGACCCTTTACTGATTGTGTTCCATTGTGTGTTTTTCTATCCAGGTATGCTTTTACTGCACTGGCAGTGTGTTTGGGATCATAATCATGCTGAAAAATGAAGCCGTTGCCAATCAGATGCTTTTCGGATGGTACTGCATGGTGGATCAAAAATCTGACGACACATTTCTGTGTTCATAATTCCATCAGTTTTGACCAGATCTCCAACACCACCAGCCGCAAACTTGTGTTCATCACTCCATAAGACCTGTTGCCACTGATTTTCAGTCCAGTTCCTGTGTAATTTGGCATACCTCAGCCTTTTCTTCCCATTTCCATTCCTTAAGAATGGCTTCTTGACAGCCATTCTTCCACTGAGACCATTTCTGATGAGGCTTCAGCAAATAGCAGACAGATCAGCTGAAGAGCCAGATGAATCTCTGAGGTCCTGTGTCAGGTCTTTGCTGGATTTTTTCCCCCATTTCTTAAGGACATGACTCTAAGATACTGTTCATCTGCTGTAGATAGTTTTTGGCCCTTCCACTTCTTCTTTTGTCAGGTCAGGTTCAAGGACTGGACTGCAAATGAGTGAAAAAGCAGCCAATGTCCAAGTAAAAACTTTGAAAGACCTTCAAAAAGCCTAGAGAACTACTGCTCAACACCACTTCAAAAAAAAAATTGAATCGTTGGAAGCAAAACAGAAAGAAATGAGTGGTGAATCAAGACTTTTGCATAGTATTTTATGTCCGTGTGAATGGCGTGAATGTAATCTGAGAAAGAGGAGACTTTTTCTGTGTGCACTGACATGTTCGATTTTCCTTTCTGGTTTTATCCTGAATGCAAATAGGGTCATAAAATCTCGCTTTTTCCTGACTGCAAATGTCTTATTTCTTTAGCACTCTCGGAAAAAAAAAAATCAAACCTATTCAGGGAAACCAAAGTATGATCTCAAGACGTGATGCAAGACATATCTGAGGCGCATTCTAGTGACAGCTGCGTACAGCAATCTGTATCTTCAAGTTACAATATGGGCATCTGTAGATACTAAATTTGAACAGACTCTGTGAGAGCCATGGGAAACAGTTCGTACAAAATATGAAATAAACCTGTTTTTTTAGTGAGAAATTTAGCTGCCCAAGACATTTTAGAATGCAAACCTATAAATTCATAAAGCAGTGTCATACCAGTGTTAAGATCCTGGGGTAAACTGAATGTAGGAAAAAATGAATGCGATTACTTGCATGCAATGATATGGGTTAAAAAAAAAAAAAAAAATCAAACTGATTGATGAACCGGATGATTCCAGATAATCAACTACTGATAAGACTCACTGTTACCAAGCAACGGCTTCTACTGGTATGAGGAAGAATATCGGGCTCACAGTAGGAAGAAGGGAATTTTTATAGTTTATCACTGCAATGAAACTTATGCACTCTTCAAAGTCAAAGGTGAAAAGGATTGGCATTATAGATACTTGTGAGGGAATTCTAGTCTTTCTTATTAGAGCATTTAATCACTGACTGTATCTTACCTGGAAGGTCCCTGATGAGCTCATGAAGGACCCGGTCCGATCAAGGGAAGTTTTGGAATTAGCTCGCACTATGTCCAAGCGTGACTGGTAGTCAGGTGGGTGCAGTGAGGTCCTGAACACCTGCCAGAAACAGTAAGAGATGCTGTACTTTCTATAGAGGCAAAAGGGAATGGAGGCAGCACCTGTTCAATAGCACAGTACAATGTACGAGAAAAGGTCATATGGGTCAAATTAAGGGTACTTAATTCACAGTCGCATAAAGCCCAGGTGCTCAGATAAAAACACACAAACAGAGAAAGAAGAAATACTCAACAACAAAAAAATCTCTGATAGTGCTGACAGTCTGCTTTTGTCACACAAACTTAAACCTGTGCAGATGGTATTATATTCTTAGCAAACACAAAGTACCACTGAAACCACACCAATGGTTTTCACTCTGTAGAAAACAAATTCAGCCATGGTTCTTGATCAGGATTATCTACATGCCTGTCATTGTGCCTGTTTCAGATGATTCAATCTCCCATGCTTTGTACTATGAGTCACTGAAAAACAGCCTTGTCTCGATGAGGAGTTTTGCTTCCATATGAATGGAAGGCAGATGATTCAGTGCAAAAACACACAGATGAGATAGCAAAGGGTGGAGGAAAATAGCACGAGGGCAACTGCAGGAGGAACCTTGCTCGATGAACATTACTGATCCTTTGTTTTTTCAGGACATGCATTCTCTCTTAAAAATAGTACAGCAAACTCGTAAACAGAAGAAAAGCAGCTAGCGTGACTGAATGAATTGTGCAGTATTCACTGCTAGTTACTTCAAAGTTTGACGTGAATTAAAGGGTGTGTGTACGTACGAGAAATGACTCAAAGAATGATGGATGCATAAGAAACAACCTTCATCATAATTAAATGGGCAGTCAGACTAAAAAGAAGATAATTAAATGGAAAACAGATTTTATATATCTATATATATCTATATATCATATATATATATATATATATATATATCATATCATATATATATATATATACTATATATATATATATATACACACATATATGTATATATACATATACATATATATATATATATATATGTATATATACATATATGTATATATACATATACATACATACATACATATATATATATATATATATATATACACACACACACACATACACATGTATTTATTTATTTATTGTATTGAGTGGCACATCAACTTACCTCCAGGTCCTCTTCCTCATCCACACTTTGAATGCTTTGGTAGGCCAGGGTGTACACCTCCAAAGCCTTGGCATGGAATGACATTTCCACTGTCACAAACTCACAAAAGATTTTCTACAGTGAGAGAACACAGGGAAATTGGACATTGTTCAATTTGGAACAGATTCTGAGCCATTTCAAATGAACTACAACTGCACTGGGACAACAGGTGGAGCACAGGGTTAGTTCTGACACTTCGCAAAGTCATGCTCAGATGCTGTCCTAGCAGGTCAGCTCATACCTTTCTACACATGAAGAGAAATCCTACGTGAGGCTGTTTAAGCAGCTTTAGCTTGCCCACAGTTGCTGAACATCTGAAAGATACTTTGCAGCCGACCCTGCTCTGTTCTCTGCAGGGGTTTCACTGCTGCTTTCCCCCACCCCTGGAATTCCACGTATGCACATGTTAGGTCCTGTAGACCTCTCCAGAACAAAGCAGTGCTGTCAAATATAAATTACTGTAGCTAGCAATTACAATCTTCCTTTGACTACAGTCGTCCTCCCTCAACAAATATCATTATCATACTATAATGCGTATATGTCTGTTTGTTTGTTCCCAAACTCCTCCTAGAAGACTGGCTCAATTGTGATGAAACTTGGTGTATAAACTATTTAGGGTACCAAGGTTTGTAACATTTACAGTATTTTGTGATTGATTAAAACACTTACTTCAAATAAAATGTACTTGTATAGAGAAACTGCGTGATCAAGGCCAGTTTGTGAACATAACGTCTGGACGTTCATAGGCACAATACATGTATGTTTTAATGGTCACCAGAGGGGTTAAATATGTACCTGTTATTAAAACTTATTTCCCATCTGGCACGCCTTTACCATTCTACACCATTAACTGAGGGTGAAAGACAATCACAACAGATGGCAGAGAGATGGCATGCTACGTCCAAAGAACCATGATCAACATAAAAGTCCGCAAGTTGCTGTCCTGTTGCATTTCTAATGGTTCCAAATTGTTGGTAATTACATCTGTTTTCTTTGAAATTCTCAGCTGTAAGTGTACCAAGTTTGATGCAGGCCTGGCAAAAACCACCCGTAGGGTTTGCTGGTACTTATTAATCTGAGGTGAAGAGAAAAGTAGACCTTGATGTCTTGGATCTTCTGCCTCTCAAACTCATCTATAGTCTCCTCCAGCTGCTTGGTGGTGCGTGTGGCATCCATGGTGGCTCTCTGGAGTTCACTTTCAGCCTGATGGCAAAAAGTATATATATAACTCACCAAAAAGCATACCAAACTTGAGGAAAAGTATCACTGTCAGCCTGTTTTCTATAGATGCTGCTTTTGGACTTATGTCCAGCTGGTCTGATGATGACCTTCCCTCTTGTAAAGGATTTGCAGTGTGCTTGGGAGTTTATTTCTAAGTTTAATTCTGAAACGTGTTTCATATTTCTATTCATACATTACCACTGATGGGAAAACACATATTATATGGGAATCACCTGAGACTGAAGGCTCAGTCAAGGAAATGTCACAGATATCAGATTGTTGTCTGTTCATTCTAATTCTGCAGGTGGATCCCGTACAACACTGCAGTTAGACACCTTTAACTGCATTATAAGAATTTACAGTTAGGTGAAACACTCCAGTCTTGACAAGACAAACATTTCAAATAGCTCTAAGCTGATGACTACAGCTAAGGAGGAATTAAATTCATATTAACTGGCATTAATTTGATTATTCCTACAGATGGCTGTTGTAACACTGAAGTCTTTTTGTCAATCTGTTATCAGAGAATTTAAGAACAGAAGAGAAACAAGTCAAGGATACAATGATCTGCCTGTCTGAGGGGTTTCTCTGTCTGGTCCTCTCGAGCTGAGCCATCTGTTTGGCTTCTCTGTCTCTGGCACTCTGAGTTGCCTTCAGATCCTCCTGCATGGATACACAAATGCACAGCAATTATCATAAGAATCAATATGGATAGCCTGTGATGCACAATTTCCTAAAGAACATGACTCAACATCTAAGAATTTGGTGTGCCTCAGTGTTTCCCAGTCAAGCCCTCAGGTTTTTGGTTTATCTTAAAGCGGTTGGGAATTCAGAATTACACTGAATGTATGCATTTGACAGAGGTATGACATCCACTGCAGAGGATGAAGACATATTATAAGACAAACTAATCACCACGGGCATGATCCATTGTGTTACAGTGCTCACTTTCCATATTGACAAAAGAATCTAGCCCCAGTTCATTAAATTTTAGCAATCTTGCTCCACATTAAATAATACTCATTCAAATGACATAGCAAACAACTTTTGTTGCCATCTGTCTTATCAACTTCATTTTTCAGGTATTTAACTTAATATAAATGATGATAAAATGATCTTTGCAACAGCATAATACAAGCCAACGCCACCTACTACCACACAAACATAATATATATATATATATATATATATATATATATATATATATATAGCCAAGCAAAGCCATTATCTACTTAAGATACTTTGAGCAGTGCAGCAGCACATGCGAAATGGAAATATCACTAGCTGTCCTCTTGATACACCTTAAAATATAATGCTCAGCAGAGAAGGTGCTGTTATTGGCTCAAAGATGCAGTGGTATGTTATCATTGAGACAATACTGCCCTCATGTGCCTTTGCCTTAGTAATTACACCAGCAGCAAATTGCTCTGCATCCCTCACTGCCTCCTAGGCTCCTTTCTTCTTTTAGTGACACAACTGCTGCAGCTGAGTTTGGCAAATTTCCTTGCCAAATTATTTTTTTATTTTAACAAGTTAAGATCGGACAGAAAAATAATAAATAACCCTCTAACAAATTACAGATTTTTTCATTTAAATCAGTTACAGGTGAGTATTTCAGTATCAGTAAATGTAACGTGAACACACCATCAGTGACATCAGTTTGCATATCGACATGGCAGCAGGTCATAGTGACACTTACCCTTTTCCGTTTCACTACAGAGCCATAGCTTTTTAATGGCTCTATGACTTTGGATTCAAGTCTTTCCACCTGTAAGAAAGGTTGCGCATTAGTTTCTCTTCCACCCAATATATTTAAGTTATAGATATGAACATGAAATTATGACTGAAGATGGAAAATTCAGGGAATACAGTTCAGCAGGTCCACCTGAGCTTGGCGATAATCTTGAACCTTGGCCAGATGGTCAGCATACTGCTTCATCCCCCTCTTGAGGTTTGGTGTTTCGGTGTCTGCATACAAGCCAATTTCCCGGACCAGAAGGTCAGCCTTGTCTCGTATCCTGGCCGTCTTACGGACATAGGCAGCAAAGAGTTGGCACATCTCTCCAAAATGTTTCTCCACATTAGTGATGTTCTCCTGGATCCTTCTTGTCTGGTTATCCCTGGAAAAGATGAAGGACAGCATCAACAGCAGTAATAAACAGTATTTTGCAAACGGTCTCATGTATTTGAGTTGGGAAGGCAAATGTAAGACGCAATTAATACAGAACATCCTGTAGATGTGATGCGCTGTATTTGATCTTTATCATTTTTTCCCACTGTCGTTTGGTTGTACAGTCACCCAGCCTGCTAGACGCAGTAAAACAGGTCTTTGAGTAGTATAAACACGTTCGTTTTGTGACTAATGAAGGCCAGCACGTTTCGAGTTAAATAGCATCATTAAGGACACAAGCAACTTCAGTATGACTAAACCAACCAAGAGAGAACTCGTTATACGCGTAGTTTATCATTGAAAAGCGTGACGACGCAGATTAACCAGTTAACTACTAGCCTACCTTCATACATACACCGTATTTCGGATTATTTGTTAATGCTAACGTTAACATTTCCCACTAAAAAACAGGATTTGTTTTAATGGGTGGAATTTTTCTTACCTCGCTCTCGCATCAGGTGTACGGCTCATCTTCGCAAGGATACAATATGTTCGTTTACACCCGTCTTGTTAGAAACCCTGAATTAACGTTAGCTAGCTACCGATGTACGCTCTTTTCCATCAGGCAAGCACGCCAGTCGGCCGTTTCCATGGAGTCCTTCCAATGTTTCCGCTTTAGGGATGCATTCTGGGAGATGGAGTCATTTCGCCGGTTGCTCTATCGCTCTTAACGTTGAACTCTTTTTCGTTTCTCGTTTTTTGATGCTACTGAAAAAGTAGCTTTTTCTTTTTCTTCTCTCTGAACAGTTATGCAATACTATATTGTCAAAAGTATTCACTCACCCATCCAAATAACTGAATTCAGGCGTTTCAAACACTTCCATGACCACAGGTGTATAAAATCAAGTACCTAGGCATGCAGATGGCTTTTACAAACATTTGTGAAAGAATGGGTTGCTCTCAGGAGATGTAGTACTGTGATAGGATGCCACCTGTGTCCAGTTGTGAAATTTTCTCAGTACTATATATTCCACAGTCAACTCTTAGTGGTATTGTGACAAGGTGGAAGCGATTGGGAATGACAACAACTCAGCCACAAAGTGGTAGGCCATGTAAAATGACACATACTGCACAGAGGTCACTAACTTTCCTCTCCATCTGGCAATCTGATGGACGTGTCTGGGTTTGGTGGTTGCCAGGAGAACAATACTTGTCTGACTGCATTGTGCCAAGTGTAAAGTTTGGTGGAGGGGGGCTTATGGTGTGGGGTTGTTTTTCAGGAGTTGGACTCAGCCCCTTAGCTCCAGTGAAAGGAACTCTTAATGCTTCAGCATCCCAAGAAATTTTGGACAATTTCATGCTCCCAACTTTGTGGGAACAGTTTGGGGATGGCCCCTTCCTGTTCCAACATGACTGCGCACCAGTGCACAAAGCAAGGACCGTAAAGACATTGATGAGTGAATATGGTGTGGAAGAACTTGACTGGCCTGCACAGAATCCTGACCTCAACCTGATGGATCAACTTCGGGATGAATTCGAGCGGAGACTGTGAGCCAGGCCTTTTTGTCCAACATCAGCGTCTGATCTCACAAATGCTCTTCCGGAGAATGATCAAAAATTCCCATAAACATCTTGTGTAAACCTTGTGGAAATCCTTCCCAGAAGAGTTGAAGCTGTTATAGCAGCAGAGGGTGGGCTGACATCATATTAAACCCTGTGGAGTAAGAATGGGATGTTACTGAAGTTGTCATGTGTATGAAGGCAGACAAGTGAATACTTTTGGCAGTACAGTGTAAATGTAGGCTCTTTGTACTAGGCTACTCTGATACTACAGCAATGGCCTACTTGAGGTTTTTCCATTGGATTTCAGAAGGTCTTTCTTTCTTAATAATGAACCTTTCTTCACAAAGTTAAATAATTTGCACAGCCTCTCAATTCTTCTGTCTCTGACTTATGAATTCAGATAATGCATATCTAGTTAGCACAGTGTCAAACTGAGACCAGAACTTTTTACTTCTGCTTGCTTTCTTCTTCTTAAAATAATAATGTTACTTTTTTATTTTTATGAATACCTTGTCATCAAAATCAGGATGTGTTGATTAAGTATCAATCAGTAGTTTTTTTTTTATGTATTAGTATTTTTTTTTAAAAATTATACATGAAAGTGGGCTGGTACCAAAAACCCAAACCAAAAAACATCTTTTGAATCTGATTAATGCATGCAATATTGTAATAGTATTTCTTTTCTTGGTGGTGTTAACAGTGCCAGTTTTTCTCCTCTAAAATCCAAATATTTGGCTGCTCTCCATCGGTTCCCCAAATAGATTAAGGTAAACTGCAACAAAAAGGGCCACAAATAGTCATTTTCAACAACAGCTTGACTGTTTTTGAACTGGTGCCAATAGCAGACTTTGTGATCACTGAAATGAATGGAGGCCTCATTGTAATTCCCTCCTCTGTGTTTGGGAATGCATGAATGTCACCAGCTGCCACGTCTGCTCCTCTGTGGAAAATGTCCAAAAACCTTAATTATCACGCTTAATCATCCATGGGATTGAAGCAGGGGAGATCCCACTGTAACAGATTGGAGATGTAAAACACGGTCATTGCATTGAGCTGTGTGCCTGGAATCCCAAGAGAAGCCGGTTTATCCTCTCCAGTACAGCTGGTATAGATTAATTTTTTTGCTAAATGCATCTGATAGAACCTTCCCATTCTCGGACGGACGGCTCCTGGCATCTGGATTTTTTTTTTTTTATTAGTTTAATGAAAACTTAAACTCATTTCTTTTGTACAGAAAAAGAGTAGCATTGCTGTTATTACTCTAATTTTAAAATGCTGATATCGATTCTTTGAGATTGAACAGCATCAGTGTTGATAAACTTACTATCATCAGTGTGCATAGCAGATTTTTTTGTGTATGATTTCAGTGTGCATGAAAAAAACATTTTCTATCCAGTCTTGTAATTCCAAGTATTGAGTGTCAGTGTGAATGGGTGTGACTGTGTGTGTGTGTGTGTGTGGATGTGGGCATTAAGAGGAGCTGTGGAGACTTTTGGCTTGGGGAAAGTGGATGATCAGAATGTGGATGTTATACAATAATTTTTTTTACAGTACATGAAAAAGTTTGTCACCAGGGTTTCTGATTTTATTCCATATAATAAAACCAGATAAATGCAAAAATGCACACCAGTGTCAAACCCTGAATGATACCGGGTGGAGCGTCATGATTTGAAGCTACTGGCCACCTCAGGGCCTGAACACTGCAAATCATTGAGGGAACAATGAATTAAGAACTTTATCAAGAAGTTTTTGGAAGCTGCTGATGCACTGCTGTGGCACTAAGAGGGCTTTCTGATCCACACATTCGGTACTATAGGAATTATTATTCCTATAATACCATTATTCCTAGTTGTTGTGGAAGTCTCATGAACAGCTGATTATAGCTGGTACAGGATCTTCTCAACTTATTCATTTGAAGAGTTTTTTATTTTCACCATGAGCATTGTGCTAAATAAAGGCATGAAAAGTGCAACTGTTTATCAGCTGAGTCAGTTTTAGTTTGTCCATTACTGTACTCAGATGAAAGTCAGATTGCATTTTTATGAATATTAATTCTTTTGGCCCTCCAAAACCCCCAGCCACATTTTCTCTCTCTATTGTTTTTTAATTAAGAGGTTTTCAGAATGTGTGATGTTTCATCAAGAAAAGTTCACACACAGTGACGTGTGATTGCATTATTCAACCACACGATGGCACTCTACCTCCATTTGTGACGTTTCCTAAGATGTAAATAGGAATCTGCATGGTTACAGGTGGATTCTAAATTATTCTTTCTCCTTTCCTACTTCATACATAAAAAATATTCTGCAGACCTCTCCTCAATCCATCTCCACCATCATATATTTACATTATTCAGCACTCCCTGGCAGGAACCCAGGTCTAGATTTAAAATCCCTAAACATTATAACAAATACAACAGATGCCTGTCTAGCTGGTGTCCTACAGGATCCTTGTGTTGAAAGAAGCCTGGGGCTGTTGAGTTATTTGCCTTGGCTGCTTGTAAATGTATTCAGGAGTGGTGGCATATTTTTATATTGTGCATCTGACTTTCTTAAAGAACAGATGGTGTTGTTTCCAGACTACCAATTAGCACGGAAAGGGTGGCAACCACTAGCAGCAGCTCTCTCTGCCTCTTTCATGCTCTCTTCTCACTCTCTTGCTGTCTCCGTCCCCCTGTGGCCTCTTGTTCAGTCTTCAGCTCTTTCTGTTTTTTCTCTCTGCCCAACCTTTTCCCTCTGCAGCCCTCTGCGCTGCTGTGCCAGTACCCCACTAGAGAGATGTGTGGCCTGCTGAACAGATTGGGAGTGACATATGTCAGACGTGGGGGGACTTGGTAGGGCAACTAAGTATATATATCCCCCAGTGTTTTTGTGCATGTGTGTGTGTGTGTGTGTGTGCGCGTGTGTGTTCACACTCTCCCTTCAGGTGTGAGTCCTGGTGTGAAGACCCCAGACTCGAGGCTGTCCTCCCACACGGAGGAACACATACGGCTTTAGATTCCCCTTTAATAACAAGAAGGAGGCTGTGGGAGGCATGCGTGTGTGTTCAGGGATGCTGAGGATTATGAACAGTGTGATATCTTGTATGCCACTTGGTGCATAAAATGAAATTACAAGCCAAGAGTCAATATCTCATCATGCTGATTTTGGCTAACCTCTCTCTCCTTCCTCTAACTGCCACATTCCTCCGATTTGGCAAAGGGACACCGTGCTGCTCTCTTGCAGAAATTAACTCTGAAATATCCAGTGGGAAATATAGTAATCCTTTCTCCATACCTTGGCGTCAGTTATTTATTGTTAAAACTTTTAGGTAGTCCTTAAATTAAGAATTGATTTATTCTCAGATGCAATTAAAACTCCATTTGAGTGAGTTTAAATTAAAAAAAAGCAGAACTCTTATATTTATCAGTATATGATTGCCTTGTTTGGTTGAGCTTCTGCATCCAACTAAACTTTACAGCAGCAGCATAGCTTTGAATCAAAATGCATCGACGTAGCTACTGTAACATATCCCCTCTCTCCTGAAGTGTTACCTAAGGTATGCACTTTAGTTTGACACAAACAAGATGTCACAGATCTTTCTGCACACAATAGACTGTGAGAAATGCTCTCTGAAAAATTTTCAGATATGAAATTTCAGTGATACTTCCCCTTAACTCCAGCAACCTTGAACAAAAGTCTCCCTCAGTAGTTAAGCGGGTGCTTGAAGGGCAAGCCAACGCAGTCACGGTCCAGTGCTTTTATTGACCCAATGAAAAACCTCTCTGTGTCTCCAGGGGCTTGGAGCTCAGGTTAGGGTCTTTGTTGTCTGTGTTCATTAGTGTCTCCTTCGCATCACTCTCTTGCTCTCTCTTTATCTCTCTCTCTTACTCTCTCTCCAAGCAACCCCTTTTCTAACTCCCTCACTCTGTCTCTGCTGCTCTTTTCCCCCTAAGGAGCTGCAGAAGAAAATGTCACCAGATCAAATTAGTGGGAGCCTCCAACACTGCCTGTCTGCCTCTGTCTATTCCACAGAGTGATAGCATCACTCATGGAAGTTTCAGTTATTTGTCAGTCCAAACTTTATCTTCCTCAGGTATAATACTCCATAACTTTGTTAATAAAGCGTCTTTTTTTCCCTTAAAGTAGTTTGAAAGTAAATATCAACGACTTTTTACTACTAGATGTTATTTAGTCCCATCTCCCAGTATGTTCAGGGTTGCCACAGTTCAGGACTATGTTGACTGGCTGCTAGAGGAAAATCATCATAAACTCTGGTTTGTATGTTGGCAAACCATTTTTTTAAAGCCAGTTGTATGAACTGTAATATAAACCCAGCCCCATAAGTACTCATGCTTGCGATTGACTCACTGCAGTGTTCTCAAGTGTGATGGGTGTAACGCTGAAACAGCACCAAAGCACACTGCATGGCAGCAGTCAAGATGCCAATTTCGGAAGATGACAACGGCAAGCTTAAACTGCCCTTGACATACCTAACATATTGTGCCCAGGCCCATTATAAAATATGTTTATTTGCTTTCTTGCTGAAAGTTAGATGGAAAAACTACCATATATGAAGCTTTAGTGAGGAAAAGGTTAGCCTAGCTTATAATATAAATGTGAATTAACACAGCGTATGCTGCTTTATTTTATCCATGTAAAAACTGAAAAGTTGCAATGACATGCTATGATTTTATGGAGGGATAATGTGTGTATGTGTGTGTGGGGGGAAGAGGGGAACCCACAAAAGTTTTGTGCTTTGACATTTGGTTTTTAAATGGACCATATGAGCTATTTCTAGTACACTCAGCCACATTTTAAAGTTTTTCAGGAACTGTGGGCAGACACATCCATACTGGCTGTTTAACAAACACATGGGGATGGTATGGCCCTGCTCATCTGTAATTCTTGGCTAGAAAGTGAATAAGGGTTTTTGACAATTGCAGTGTGCTCCTTTAAACATGTTGGTTAATTCACAGGACACTTTCATTATCTCAGTGAATAAGGAAGAACAACACTTCTGCATCCTGGAAAAGCCTTAGTTTCACAACCAGTCCTTCTTTTGCTGGGTCAGCACAACCACATAACTTATTCATAACACATTTCATATTCATTGCCTTCTTTACTCGACTGAGACACATCAGACATGGTGATTTCGCTCGTGGTCCGGCGTTATTTACCTTAATGCATTTTAGTGGAGTGAGCGAGAGTATGGCCAGATGTCTATCTTTGCAAACAGATGACTTAATGCATGTTAAACTGCTGTATACGGTGTCTATCAGTGTCCACCGGGGCGAAACTGGAGCACTTCCAGGACTCATCATTGACTGACCACAAAATGGCCCTAATTGAAAATGACTTCAGACTATTGAAAAAAGAGGGGAGAGGCTTGGTTGGAAGCACAATTGTGTGTTGTGCGTATTTCCATGTTGTGGGGAAAAGATTATGTAGTCCTAAACCATTTATATTAGAGAGCAAACAGACAGAGAAAAGAGAACCAAGTAAAGAGTAAAAGGAACACACGCAGAAGTCCATTTCAATAGCGCTTCAGAGCTGGATGAAAGTGGCCGCTGTCCTTCTGCCATCAATATGCAAATGGAAAAAAATGGCCCTTGAGTGCGGGAGCAGTTCCCTCAAGTGCATTCATTAGCCACCATTAGCATAATTGATTCCCAGTCCTGCCATAAAACTGGTCACTCCCTGTGCCTCTCGCTCTGAGGGATCCTCTGGGGACTTCATGGGCTAAGTTCAATCATAAATCATTAAAGGACACTACTAGCCAATGGACTGTGCCCAGGCCCCAGAGACGTGCAGGCTACAGTAATACTGTCACTGACGTCTAAATCATCGATGTGACATATAAAGGTGCCTACAGGCTGATATATCCTACACTCCACCTCCCTATCCTTATTTCTTAACTGGGTGTCCTAAAAATGTATGCATCCAATTAGTACCTAAAACAGTGTCAGGTTAGCATTTAAAAGTACAAGGTTCTGCATTGCTATGTATATCATTACGGTTCCTAAATTTAGTAATCACAGTACAGTTACCAATTAATAACTATGTTATTCAGGTTTAATTATCTGACTTATGGCCAGAATGAGAAACAATCATAAAACATGCCTCTTCATGTGCATTTTTGCAAAACCCACCTGGACGATAGGACAGTAAAGTCATCTCCAACTTTTAAGGAATGGAAATATGCACATTACTTCAAATTATCAGGAAAGAACCATAGAACCAAGAACCTGCAAATGCTAAACCAAAGCCTGCAGTAAAAGACCCTCTGACCCACCATGAAGCTCAAAGTGAGTGTATACCTATGATGGCAACACATCCAAAGCTCGAGTTTGTACAGGCCACAAAAGCAGTGTGTGAACAGGCTGTTAGCATTGTGCGTAGAACAGGAAATTTTGCCAGTTTTTGCAGCAGAATCACTGCTGATAGTTTTTCACCAACTTTGCTGTTTGCTTTGTGGTTGTCCTTAAATACTTAAAGAAAGATGCTGAGTAGGCCCTCCTGCTGTAATTAGGATAGTGGTTTGTGCTGATATGTTTTCACTGACAACCACTGTCAGTGTTATGAAAAAATGCAAAAATAATGTAAATAACAGCGTAACGAATTCTTTTCTAGAGGGAGTCAGTAAGACGACTTTAAGAGCAACAAGCGTATGTTGGAGAAATATTAAATGATTTAAATATTTTACTGCTGTCGAACCAACAGCCTCTGAAATCTGAGAAACTTTTGAAAGAAACTTTGCTTGTTTGCACAACCAAAAAACAAAAAAATAGGAAAAAAAACCAAAACGTAATATAGAGAATGAGTATTCAGTGAGGTGTATCTCAGTCATAACTTACTTTGGTAATTAACTGAACATCAGGAGTGCAGACTAGTTATTGCAGAAGTCATGATAGCTATTAGCTTGAACCGTATTTCTCTCTCCAGCATCACCATTCAGAGCAGGTGTGTGGCTTATTAAGGCTGCTATTAGAGAAAGAGAGAGAGGGAGTCTGTGCAGTAAAAGATATTTTTTTCCATTCCCTCCATCCAGTCTTTCCTCCATCTGTCCAGCAATCCATCCATCCATCCCTCCTCTTTACAGTCTAATTAAACTCATCAAGTTGTGCAGTGAAGGCTCCCAGCGCCTCAGAGAGGCAGAGAGCGAGCAAGAGGGACAGAGAGAAAGCAGGCAAAGATAACGGCATGCTCATGATGTATCGCCACCTCGCAAAATAAAACATATTCATAAAGAATATTCATTACCTCTACCAGCCATCCCACAGATGGCCAGAAAATTGGCTTTGTGTTGAGATGTGGATTCAGGCATGCATATTAATGGAAGACAGATGTAAACGCATATTCATATTCTTTGGCTCCTCTTTTTTTTGTGACAGACAAAATGATAATGCATCCACTTAGGAGAGGGGAAAGGGGCTGCATACGGGAAGCAATTCGCCTCTAATGTGCTGGTGCGTTATTGGCTTTTTGTGAGACTGGCAGTGTGTGTCCCTATTTGTCTAGTGTGTATTTGTGTCGAGTTGTCCCATCTCTAGTTTAAGTGCTCGCTCACTCTCTCTGGCTCTTACACAAAATCACACACACATACACTCAGTGTGTGTAACTCTCAAGAAGGAAGTTGTTCCATCATTTAGCTTGGGTTGACCAAAATAATCAGAATAACTGTTAACAGCAACAAACACAGTGCTCTCCAAAATACCCCATACCAGTTGAATTAATTACTTTGATGAAACAGTTACAACCTAAATTAAGCAGTTTAGCCTTGAGGATTTAGTACAGCTCTGTTGTATTAGAGTGCACTAGTTTTAGGTACGTGTGTGTAATAAACTGGCTTGTGCTCATTCAAACGCTCTTGCACAAGCTGCGACGATCTCAGATGAAATGTGCGGATGCATTCCAGTGCTGCGCTGCCTTGAAGTGGGAACCTGTGAAACTAATCAGACATTTGCACTTTTCCCACCATCGCCACTCTGACAGCTTTTGACCAACACCACTCCCAAGTAGTATCATGAGTCAGTTAACTTGAAATCCTACCTGCCTCTCGATGCTGACACTTTTACATCAGCTTTATAAAGTTCACATTGTTGCCACAGGGGGACAGTAGCGCTCTCTCGGCTTCCTCCAATAAAGCCAGACCACCAAATTCTCATCTCCATGGTTAGCTGTGTAATACAGGAATTTGTGGTATGAAAATCCCCATTATTTGTACTTTAAAAAGCAAACAAACTTTGAATGACATTTTGAGCTTCATCATATATTTGAAGTGATAATCGGAAAGATGAGGTACTGCTAAAAAAAAGAAAAAAGAAAAACATTCTTTCAATCTAGAAAAGAAATCAAAAATTTGGGCGCCTTCTGGCCATTTGTTATAGGAAAAAGCCAATACTGTATTATATGAAATGTCTGATTGTTTATGACTTGCTTATGTTTATGAATATTTATTTTATTATGTACAATAATCCTGCCATTGTTTATGTAAAACACTTTTTCACAATATAATAATTGAACTATCCCACAGAAAGCTATGAGCTTTATAGCTACTGTCCCAGTAACCAATCCCATGGCCTTCCTATACATGTAAGATCTCATCTCCATGTTACAGCATATATATGTCATTGTGAGAATAGGGGAGGATTTTAATAGAAATGGCCCCATAAACTTCAGTCCTGTAGCAGTGCACTGCTCAACTGGAATAAAACCTCCTTTGCGTGAGTGTGTGCCAATATGGAAAATTAAAGCCAGTTAATAAAAAGTAGCGTTAAATCAATGGGAGCCATAAAAGTTACAGGGTGATATTAAAATGTGGAGGGTGAGGGGTTTGGGGGGTCAATAGTGACATTAACACGTTGGGCCTGAATTATCATGTTAATTTAATATCCAGTCTTCAAATGAAGCAGAAATCCCAATAAAGGTCAATTAAGCAACTAGCCTCCCATCTCCATTTAGAATTTTTATGGGCTCATCTAAATAACAGAGCTAGTGCCAGACTCAAGGGGCCCCCCCACTTGCTGGTGAGACCTTTGGGACACAGTGAGGGCACAGGCTTTTAAGTTCACAATAGTTTGGAATGGGACAGCTCTGCGACTTCAGCCCCACAATGCCCCCAATAACCATTTTTGAATTATAGATGTTATTCTTGCTGCCATACTCAACACCAAGGTTAACATATCTAGGTCCCATTTTATGCAACCTAAAGCCAGCTGTTACAGTCAAGCTGCATCAAGCATGAACTTTGCTTCGATTGCTGCGTTGCAGCAGGATAAATTTATATCTGTGAAAACCAGTGCTGACATGTTGCCAGGTTCCTCTTGATGTGATAGGAATTTCTTACTTTTCCAGTATTAAAAGACCAAAAGGACCACCAAGACCATTAAAAAGCATCAAATAAGTGCTCTCCCAGATTGTAATCCCCGCACCCACATTTTGTAATCTGTGCCTTTTGTAAACTGGGCCCATGAATTTCCAAAAGGCTTCTTTCTTCAGAAAACAATGATTCACTGCTAGCCTTCAACTAAAAAGATGGTTTTAGAGTAAAATTATTTTTAACAAATTGCTTTAAATTTTTAATATCAGCCACATGCGTAAATAATAATCTATAATTTGTTAATCCCTGAGGTGTGTTACATTAAATGACATCTTGACTGATATTTGAACTTAAATAAGAATGTGATTTTTCTCTATACAGACCCGCTATATTCCCATAGGACACAGTTATTGATTTGGCCAACCTTATGACCAGAAAAACCTGCCAATGTATCAAATAACAACCAAAATAATGACAACTCACCTACCGTCTTCACTGCAATAAGAATGGTAACTTAAGTCTAGTATTGATGGCCACTGACACAATGGTGGATGAACAGTCAAAAGAATGATGAATAATGCCCCTGTAAGCACAATACTCATCGACCACTTATCGACCTCTTTGAGCTTGACTGCTGCACAGACGTGGCTTCATGCAGATCCATAGGCTTATGAATAAATCATACCGAGCATACAGTTAGAGCGACTCTTTTAAGGTTAGCAGTTAATAAACAGAAGACGGAGCTCTGCAGTTGAGTGACCTGAAACACGAAGCTGCTTTAATTGCTTGGGAAAGCTGAGATAAGGTGTAGATAAAGAGTCTGAACAAATAAACTTCTAATGACCAACTGTGGCTTCAATAGCATCTGAGCATGTGCAGTGATACCTTATTACTCTGCTGTTTTGATTCAGTTACGCAACTGCTGTGCTCTGCTTTTTAAGTGAATAATTACACTTCAACATGTCCAGTTGTCGTGACATGAGACTAAAAACAATGAATTAATTTAAGCTATTTTTCTTAGTCTTTTATGATAGTGAACTGAATATCGTTGAAGCTTATTTCAAAAGGGGTCACACCTTTGCTGTCGATGCTAAAATGATCTCCCGAGCGACCTCAGAAATGTGTCGGCTGCGTTTGTCTCTAAATCTAAGCTGATGAAATACTCACGTTTTTTAAAATGTATTTTTATTTCGTATTGAAAGTAATTCGGTTTTAAATGTTCACTGTAAATAAAATTGACTTAGTTACTTACAACTGTTGGTCGACAAAGTAAGATTTTTCAAATTGCAACTTTTACTGTTACAGAGCGGCTAAATTAATTGAGACGATGATTGGCAGGTTAATCACCCAGTTTAAACCCAAAGTAAAATAACTGCTTGTTGCAACAAATCGTAAAAGTATGCGTTTAATTTTATTAGGATGTTTTATTGTGATCATCAGAAAGCAGAACACAGGTTTTGCAGCTCTTGAGTCTTGACTCTGATATCCAGTTTTTCACAGTGAAGATCAGAATTTGAGAACGTGTCAGAGCTGCCAGCGTTTTGGGGAAAGGTTAAGTCCAAAGAATGGAAAACAAAAGCCCTTCATAAAACCCTCGGTGCACACGAAACATCAGCAAAGATGCCCCAATTACATGTCTATAAGAGCTGTCTCTTTCTCCCCATACAAAATGCATAATATGCAACAATTCCACTAAATGTTATAGAGGAAAGTGAGCATCCTTGCCTCCTTCCTCATGCTACACATCTGGATAGTGTCTGGGTGCATTACATGAGTGAATGGGTTCGTGACCCAGATTCTCTAATGGGATTTTAGGTGTCTTAAAAAAATAAAATTGCTTTTTTTCAACTCTGCCAGATGTTCCTCATTGATAATTCAGTAAATATTTTAGATATTAATAGAAATGACATGCAAAAAAATGGTACCTGTGCATGTAAATTATAATGAAATTTTTTTGTTTGGAGGATGCTTACATTTGAAGACATTTCCTTCAACTTAAACGACATATTAACATTTCATTTATTCTGGACCCATGCACGGCTCCTCCCTGCGTGGTTAAAGTCTCTCAGTAAGTTGCTCTATACTAAGACAATTGACTTAAGCCTTTTATTTATCAGACAAAATAAGATATCAGCTTTTCCAACGCACCACACATACACACACACACACACACACACACACACAGTCTGTGCTGCCTAAACCTGCCTGTTAAGCCACGCTGTGCTGAAGGCAATCTGTCTTCCCCACCCATAACGACCATCTGTCATTATTGTAGATCAATGGAGATGATAGATGGGGAGTACTTGCTGCGCTGACAGAGGCACTGAGACAGGAGTCCAGGAACGACCGCAGATTTGGTGCGTGGTCTTGACCCAGCAGGCAAAAGTCCTGGTGTTAATTCTGCATCAGTGCTTAAGCTGTGCCGAGATTAGTTTGGACAGTCAAAAAAGCCACAAACTGGCTTAAAAAAAAGAAAAAGAAAATCCATTCTAGTCAGTTTTCTGTTGCATATGTTTCGAGCACTCCCACATGTCTTTACTCCCGTGCCAGAAGTGTTATAAATTCTGTCTGAATAATCCGTTTTCCTAAGCACTTGGTGGGTTAATCAAAGCATGTCATATGGAGTTGATGTAAAACAAGGCAATAAAACAGGGAGAGAATGGACTGTGCCACGTCTGCCTTTACACATCTCAAAGCATGACATCCCAATAACCAGCCCAAACAAGTTTGGATCCACTGGGTGAAATCAAGAGGACTGGACATGATTTGATGTAGGCCATTTCACACTTGCTGAGAGATGGATGGTCCAAGGCCGGTTAAAATCCCTGGGGCTTGGCACAAGAGCATTAGAGGATTTTCAGCACCAGTCATTCTTAACACAGAGGAGTAGACAAAATGAAGGGCTTTCCTCCAATTTTACCCGCCAAAATTGAATTCTGGGGTAACGCAGGCTCCCTTGTGGGATTTATCCCTCCTTTGTATTCTCTCACCACTCTCTCACATAAATTCACTTTCTTTTGTCATCATTTACCTTTCTGTGGATTTGGAGCTCTGTCTTTTCATTCAATCCATTTTTGACATTGCGGGATGGGAAATGTGTGATGCCAAATATAAAAGTAGGGGCACCTTCATTGCAGACAAAATAGATAAAGGGAACAATGCACTTACTGTACCAACTGTGATCATTTTCTCTCTGATTAGTCTAATAAAAAAAAATAATACTTGTAATGACACAAAACCCACACAATTACCTGGATACAGTCTTTCTGCTGCACATGTACTGACACGCTGACACACAACCAAGACTGCACACGCTTTTCTCCCTTATACACCCGGGCAGTGGGGATTGCTTCGGAAAAACAGCACCTGCTCCTCCATTTGAAAACTATTTAGGGAGGCATCAAACTCTATCGGGGCAGGTCTGATTGCGGTCGCCTCTTCACAGTCCCCCAATCACTCAGTGAGTCAATTAGCCCCCCACCCCTTCACACACACTGAGGCACACACACACATATATGCAGTGTGCACAACAGACTCCCATTCCCTTCCGTCCGCTGTGGGTTCCACCAGGGAATGAGAGTCCATCGGTGGCCTCCCAGCAACACCTGAGGCTCCCCGCCACCCAGCCCTAGCCCCCCTTTCCTCCACCCATAGTCAGCTAATAGCGGTGCTCCAAGGGCACCCGAACCACAATGGCATTCAATTCACCCCCATTGTACCCCTTTTACCAAGCCTCATACCAGCGACTCAACAGCTATTTAGCGGATGATAGGAAAAGCAAGAGAGCAGGGAGGAGAGCGAGCGAAGTAGGAAATGAGCGATGCAACAACCGGGGTGATGCGTCCCCTCACCTCTGTGATCATTTACTCTGTTCAGCGGTGGCAAATTTGATTGTGCCGTTTGCTGTGCATGTGCTGGTGTCGGTCTTCGCCTTTGCATGCATTAAGAGTGTGTTTGCGTGCTTGCAGGCATATTTCCCGTTGCATCCACTTTCACCTATGTGTATGTGGGAACTGTGTTCCGTCGACTCTTCGGGTTAGCAGGCGGGCGCTCTCGCACAATCGCTTATTTATTCAGGGCCTTTTGAAATAATCGAGTTGACACATCTGTCAGATGGTGAGAGGAGGAATGCTAAAAGGTCACCGGGCGAGGTACCAGCTGCTCCCACACCAAACCTTTCCTGCCTCCAAATAGCACAGTCATTACACCACAACAGATGGGACTCCTGCTTTTCATTTCTGCCTCACATTCACACACATACACGCACAGGCACGGAATACCGTACACACAAACGTTGCAAGTACCCATCACACACATAAGCAGAGGTACAGTCATACCAGACACTTGTCACAGACAAGACAGGCAAACAGGCACCTACTGTACACATCTGCAGACACACAAACACACACATTTATTTCCTTCTTGTGTCACTGACTCTCTTTCGCTCACCTGCACTCTCTGTAGGCTTTCTCTCCAGGTCTGATTTCCTTGTACAAGGTCAGTATCAGCTGTCTACAGGGAACATCACTCCCTCATACCCAGAGGATGACAAAAGAACAAATGCAGTCACACTGAGGACAAATGCTGTGGGAGGCATTCTTTCTGCAATCTGCCTCTTTATTTCTCATTCAGCTTCCTTTATTTTTTATTTTTTTATTTCTGAGCTTTTTGTTTGATGATATCAGACTCAAAGACCGAACCTTTCGGCCATCGTGAAAACCATGCATAATTCAAACCCAGCGAGATGTGATATAACACAATGTTTAAGAGACTTTATCTTAGAACAGCTTTGTTGAATGGAAAAGTGCTAAGCATTGTGAAACCTACAGAATAGCCTGAAGCCTCGCTCCAAGTGATGTCTTTGATGGAGCTCTTAGATTTAAGTTTGGTTGAATGGAAAAAGTTTGGCTGAACAGAAAAACAGTTTCAGATGAGTGTGTAAAATAATCTGTTTGCTGCAGGAAGCAGTTTAGATTTAAGGAAAACTCACTCACCTTGTAGGTAAACCACACTGATCACCGATCAGTTTCTCTGCATACGTCGTCAGATCTCAGTGAGGGCTATGATGTTCTGTTCCCTTTCAAGTTCAACATACATTGTGTGTGTGTGTGTGTGTGTGTGTGTGTGTGTGGGGCTTTTATTTACTTTACAAGGGCTATGTTGCTTCAAAAATATCTAATTGTTCCACAGCAACTCCTGCAGTCATTTGTTGTATTTGCCAGCACGGCTATTGTTCCAGCTAATGAGCTTGAAGGCACACGCGTCTGCGCTTGAGAAAGCACGGGTAGGAAGCAGTGCGCCGCAATGCATGGCTTGCTGTATGCAAATGTGCTGTAGCAAAGAGTTAGTGTAGCTGTGCACAGTTCATTAGTTATTAATGATAACGCTGAATTTAGTGTGCAAAAACAGCACCAAAGCTATACTGAGGATATGTTTGTGCTGCTTTACTAGGTTGCACGTGAGACTGAAACAGATTTTTCTCTAATTTAATTCTGGGTTTTTTTTGTTGTTTTTTTTTTAGATGAGATTGCCACGTACTATTACAACATATGCATTGTAGGCACTTTTTATTCTCAGTAATACAACGCTATAGTAATTCAGAACATGTGGCCATCTATAGAGCGGTGACTAGCGGGATGCATTAAAAACTAATAATGCATAAATCATGTAAACGCACAGCTAAGATATAGCCACTGATTTTTATGGCTCACTATAATGGGAAAATTATTCAGATGTGCTACAGCAGACTGAAACACGCCATTTCCATCTCTACTCTTTTTGTTCACACCTTAGTGTGAACAAAATACTAAAACCTCCCAAGCTGGACATTACACCAACTATGTAAGTCAACTGGAGCAATTGTGTATTTTATCCATGACATTTATGAGCTTATGCTTATGAGCTTATGAGAATTGAAGTACAAGGTGTACAAGAAATGCTTCTTTTATATAGTGAGTGGCAAAAAAAAAGTATAAAAAAAGGGGTGGGGGTTACTGCAGTAAACAAACAATTTACTTGGATGTTAAACATTTTAAAAATATTATCTTTTGATTTGAATATTTCAGTATAGAAGTGAGTTGCCTGCTGCTTCATCCTTATAGCTAAGCTGAAACAGGAGTACACATACGATCACAGAGATGCTATCACTTATGATGAACCCTCTGATATCATCAGTGCGTAACTCTTACCAGTTGTTTGTGTCACTTCAAAGTTTATTTGTCACACACATATGTGACCCATTAACATACCTATCAGAAACAGTCGGGGTGGAAGACTTCACAGCAAACTCCGTGATGCCTCTCAGCTCCTCTCTGTCCGCGCACACCAAGTGTCAACAACATGAACGTGTGTGTGTGTGATGGAATGGGACATGCTAATCAGATGTGATTTGACAGATGACAGGGTGCTACGTGTATGCATTTGTATGCGCTGGTGTTTGTGTTGTGTGTATGTACGCGATTTGCTTTACTGTCCTAATGGGCAGCTGCCATTATTAATAGTCATTACTCCCCCCTGCTTCAAGCTTCGCATTTTCCTCCGTTCCGGCTGTGTGTGTATATGTGCACAGTCACATGTGTGTATACTGATGTGACTGATGCCTCGGCTTCATTTTTGGTCCAGCACCATGCCAGATTTAGTGCCCCCCCATAATCCCTTTGGGCCTGGCCCTCCTGAGCACAGTAAGCATAGCTGATTAACTTCAAGAAGCTAGTCCTTTAGTAAATTTACTTTTTATGTATTAGCTGCTGCTGGCACGTGATGGCGATAATGACGTACAGGCATCTGGTCATGAAGGGAGGGAAGTGCTTCGCTGGCAGCTTTAAGACAATCATCAGAACAGTAAACGGGATTCAATTAAAACTTGTTCTTCTTAGGGTTTCACCGCAATCGATCGAACTATATGGCTACATTAAAGACTATTTCAAGGATGATAGATTTTTCAAATTAGGTCGTGTAATTGGCTTCACTTGCACAGTTTTGCATCGTTGATGAAATTAAAGGAAAGATTCACGTAACCTATCTAATACATGTAAATCGTTTAGCACTCTTTAACATGCAGTGTTCCTCTTTTATTTCTCCTCAAGGAACTTCAAAGTTGAAAAAATAATATCTTATTTCACACTGATGTAACAGCGTTGCATACAGATCTATATTTTTCATCAATAATCCTCATATTCATAGGTACCAACTGAGCATCATTTAAACGCCACAGCCTACCTGAGTATTGTTGTCGACCATGTTCAGCCCTTCACGACCACAGTGTACCCATCTTCTTATGGCTGCTTCCAGCAGGATGACGCACCACGTCACAAAGCTCAAATAATCTCAAACTGGTTTCTTGAACATGACAGTGAGGTCACTGTACACAAATGGCCTCCACAGTCACCAGACCTCAATCCAATAGAGCGCAGCTGGGATGTGGCGGAACAGGAGATTCACACCATGGATGTGCATTAGGGATGGGCAATATAGTCACAAAATGAAATCAAGGAAATCTGCAACAATGATATTTCTGACATAGCAAAAAATACTGAACGTTTTATCGGGGATTGCAGCTCGCGGGCAGCAGCATTTATTTGTGCAAATGAAATGAGAGCCATTTTCCATCCTTCTTTTCCAACAAGCAACTATCACTGATGACAGTCTGCCTAATTTGAAGTCTGAATATATTGCCACAAGATGCCAGCAGCAGCACTGTAGTGCAATAGTGACACAGTAATACAACACAGCATAAATCAAATGTAAGCACAAGCCTAGGTAGTGTTTTCCCTGGAAATTTAAAGTAAAAGCATAACACAACTGCTTCACATTTATCAATAGACCAGTAGAGATGGAAATGCACATTCCTAATGTGTATCTGGCAAATCTACAGCAACTGTGTGATGCTATTCTGTCAGTTTGGACCAGAAACTTTGAGGAATGTTTCCAACACCTTGCTGAATTTATGCCACAAAGAATGAAGGCAGTTCTAAAGGTAAAAAAGGATCAAACCGGGTACTAGTAAGGTGTACCTAGTAAAGAGTCCCATAAAACAAAGTTTGCCTTATTAGCACCTCTAATCAATACAAAAAACTGCTGCATTGCAGTCTGTTCTTTCAGAAGCTAGCCAAATAACTATTGTCAGAGGAGAAAAAAATGTATAATTTGATTTTTGTGCAAAATAATCACACAAGATGCAGCTTTTGACCACAAAATGTCAAAAGAAATTAAAATATAAATGGATTAAAAAAGTTAAAAGAGAAAAAGGTGTAATTAACTAAACACTTCCATACTCTGGCACATCATAAACTGAAACTGAAGTGCGGACTTGCTGCTATGCTGTGCGTGCTGATGGTGCAGGAAAAAATTGCAATTTTTCAAAATGCCTTTCACATTAATGTTCATATCGATGGTGAGCAGTTAAAATGCTACAGATGCATATGCATACACGACATGCCAAAGAAGGCTCCATAATGACCCCTGTACCTCTTCAAACGTATGACTGTTTTAAAAATAATAATAAACGTTGTACTGCTGCATCAGATAGAAATCTTTTCTAGCCTGATTCCCTCTGTGCTTCAGACACTTAAACTCACTATTCAGGGCTGGGACTAGTTAGAGGCCATTAGGACTTAAGGATCTTGTTACCAGCAATCACTCAGTCTTGGTCTGATAGACTATGACAGTTATTAAGAGCACGATGCCTTCAGCCATGAGTGCTGATCACTGCAGTTTAAAGTTTATGTGCTGCGGTCTTCAGCCTGTCACCACTTGGGTTGCATGAAACTTCCTCATTGTTTAGACATTTTGAATGTCTGAAGGACATCCAGACAACAAAAATGTCTTTTGCTCTCCACTCTTTGACTATTTTGATCAGTCTCCTGTCAACAGGACCTTTTGTATGCTCTCCATCATGCTCCCTTGTGACTCTCCCACCATTTCTTTGTCATCCTTTCCTTTCACCCGGTCCTTCTCGGAGTCAAGACGGTGGCAAGAATCCACTCTAATAGCAGATGACAGCTCAACATAATGTTTGACATTAGCTTTTAGCAATCACATTTTTTTTTTTTTTACAACCCTCCAGTCTTGATGGCTGATTTGTTGGCCGGCAGTGGTGGCACTGGCAATCCCTGCTGCTCTTCATCTGTCTCTTTCTCTGTCCTGTATCCGTGTGAGAGATCAGAAAGACCGCATCGCACAGTTTTCATTATAGCAAGGACTATGGCATTCCATCTTATTTTTATTCTCCATCTCACAAAGACACATTCGCACACAGCTCCCCGTGAGCCCAAACAGTCCCAGGCTGATGAGAGAGATTTATAAAAATCTATATATCAGTTCAGGTCCAATCCATCTAAAGAAACACCTGTCAAGTTTATTTCAGATATTTTCAGCAGATGTTCTGTGTAGCTTCAGTTAATCTAGCATCATCCAGCTCTTATTTAGTATTTGTCATTATTGCTGTAAAGACTGAACCATGAAATAATTGCCAGAAAAATGTAATTTTTTGAAACGGGAGTGTTTATTGAACCTTCTGACAAAAAAAGAGAAGAAATTAAATATAAATTTGCACATAATGCATGAGTTTTCATTTGTATCAGTTTTTCCACATCTGGCATTTTTGTGGAATTTATTGCTTAAAATTTTTTTGTGCAAGTTATTAAGGTCTTTCAGGAAAAAAAATCACACCAATCATGTAGAGGTCTCAATAACTCACAAAAACCAATGTATCCAATAGGATACACTTACAGGGGGCGCTACAGGGTTAAGTACACAGCAGTGACAGAAATCTTAATTTAATAATCTATGTTTGGCAGCAGAATATTAAACAAGAAAACCCCTGGATCATCTGTAAAGCTGAATGATCTGAATCTTTTCAGGAGTTATGATATTGTGCCTGTTTTGTAAGTCCAGTGATCTTGAGGGTGAGTGGTGCATTTAGAGCTGTCAGTGAAGATCCAATAGGGGGATGAGGCACGGGGAAGGAGTCTAGGGGATCACACAGAAGGGTGAGGGGGTAGCCATATGGCCGCTGACAAGGAGAGGGGCAAAGCTGACAGGGCAGAGGGAACGAAGATGGCAGGCGGGAGGGGAAAGGAGGAAATCACACTGGAAGGACAACATGCTCCCCTTCTGCCAAGGCGGAAAGCAGCCGCTCCCTGAGTGCGTATGTTAGTGTGTGTGTGTGTGTGTGTGTGTGTGTGTGTGTGTGTGTGCGCACGGGTGCCATTGACTGACAATGCTGCTGATTGAATCCAACGTGGCGGCCTGTGTCCTGACAGCACTGATGCCACAAGTCTGGACAGAGCCTGGAGTATATGAGTGACTGAGAGCCAGAGAGAGATAGACAGAAGAAAAGAGTATGTGCATTTCTGTCTGTGTTGTGTATATTATCTGTCTATGTGTGTGTGTGTGTGTGTGTGTGTGTGTGTGTGTGTGTGTGTGTGTGTGTGTGTGTGTGTGTGTGTGTGTGTGTGTGTGTGTGGCTCAGCGTGGGTGTCAGCCAGCCAGGGTCCTCTGTATGCCGAAGGAGCCTCTCTACCAGCTGGGTAAGCCAGGTGCTCGGTTGCCCCCTCACACCCTCTGGCCCTCCCATTACTGCTTGCCCCCCCAGGCCTGCTCAGTCAACTGCCACTTGCTACCGGATCAATATTATCTCACACCAAGGACAACATGTCATTCCACCACTGAGGGGTCAGACAACCCATGTTGTTAGGCAACATCAAGTCCAAAATGTTGGAAGACAAAGCTGCATCCCAGCTTTTCTTCACTTCAGGTAAGACTTTTGGACGCATGCTAAACAAACAGGCACTTATAAATCATATATAAAAGGTGACAAAATTATAAATGGAAAGCATGTCAGACTAAGTAGATTAAATTTGTGTATGGCTTCACTGCTTTTAGCCTTTGAGGGAGAGAGAGAGAGAGAGAGAGAGAGAGAGAGAGAGCGAGAGCATCAAATCTACCTCACTTTTTTGTTTGTAATATCCTTTAATAGCAGGCAGAAAATGGCAGTCAGTCAATATTTCACACATGTGCAGATACTGACAAGGATGCTTGTTTTTAACCAGCAGCATTTGCATTAATTGATTAGCAACCGCGTGCAGCCAAATATGCATTTTTCCTTAATAATAACTATAGGATCTCATTGAGAACATCTTGGCTGCAGAAACACTTCTGCTGACAAAGCTCCAAGGACACAGATGAGCTCAGTGCTGAATGTGCACACCACCGGTTTTGTGCCTGAACGCCAATTTCCAGCTCCAAGATTGTTTTCATTCCTGCTTAAGTAGTGGCAGAAAGTGATAAGTAGGTAATGACTTCTAATTAGCAATGTCCCAAAAACATATCAACAATAATCAACGACATTCCATAATGTTTCTGAACATCTGCGTGAAGCTGAGCATTTCATCAGTGCACAGTGAATGATGGCCTGTTTTAATGCGGCATCAAACTCTTAATAGCTGCTTTGTACCTTTTCACGTGCGGGTTCACTTTAGAGCCATCTAATTCAAAACAGGGATTCTCAATTATGCAACGTCCCATTTACATATGCTAATTAGGATCATATTAATTATCTTGAAATTGGGTAATTAGCCAATCTCAATTAAGGCATTGTTCATTACACTAAATGCACAGGAAAGGTGTTTGAAGTTTTTCCCCATGCCTTTATTCATTTCTGTGTGTTTGTGTGAGTGTGTGTGCGTGTGTGTAGGAGAGAACTGGGCTGCCTGCCACATCTGAATCAAGCCTCGGCGGTGTATTTAATAATTTAAGCATCCCAGCTCATACAAGGGATGCACCCACAGCTTTCATCGTTACCAAGCATATGGTTCTGTAATGAGCCTACTTGCTTGTAAAATAGTAATGCCAGTGCAGAGCAGAATAGAAGAGACAACAGCCAGCTTTTTCTCTTTTTAGCTGCTCAAGCTAGCCACGGTGCCAGCGGTGGCCAATGCATTATACAAGCTTGTTTGGGTTCCTGTGTTGCTAAACTGACACTGGGAGGGCCAATTTGCACTAACAATAAAAGAAAGAAAAGAAAAACAGTTGAAGACGTAATAGCAGCAAGAGGAGATGTCAAATGCTTCTTTCTACACCCAGAATAAAGATTGTACCTGAGTGGACGAGGGATTTAATGCCTGTTCTAAAGTCACCCATAGGTGTTAGACAAGATAAACATACTATCACACTGAACATCTTGTAAATAGGATTTAAACATACTCACCTCAAATGTATAATGCTTTTTTTTTAAAATTCCAGTTGATTTTATTCCAAATGAAGTGAGCAAAGGGGAAGAAATTAGTCACTTGTATATAAATCAGTTGCCACAGTTCATTTGTTTGTGTTTTCAACAGCCTTGTTTTTGGGTACTTTGTGCCCAGAAGCACAGCAGGATTCAGCCAGAGGTCTGCAAATGCTCGCTTCTTGGTACAGAGCCTGAGGCATTTTGGGACATGAGGTATCTTTTAAGCTTTTCTGGCACACATTGTTTTCCTACTGCTCTGTGGGAAATCTGTGGTAGTTTGTATATGCAAATACATATTGCATGCTTACATGAGTTTGTGCATGCATGCATATACATGTGTGTATATGTTTTAGACTCATAAATTATCTTTAACAGCTAAAGATGGACAAAGAAGTCTGCATCCTTTGGTCCTTCAGTTATTCTAAAAACATGTGCCACGCAAGGTCAACGGTTTAATACAATGAACTTAAATTCTTGCGTATATATCTTTATTGATATATCTGAATATGACAGCAAAATAATTTAAAGTCACACACTGATTGACTGATATCACGCAACCATTTCCCCACAACAATAGGCACACATTCAAACTAACAGCGATGTGTGTACGACAGAAATGTGCAGCGTAGACTCTACATGTCACTTTGGGTTTGCTTATTTTTTTTCTGTGCGTTTTTGTGTTCTAGTTTCAAATACTTATCAAACCTGAAAATGGCAATGCCCTGTTGCTGCGCTTTGATAGCATAATTGCCCCTGTGTCACACTGGAGGGGCACTGGAGCTGGCCAAGTTTCACAGGGAGACTCAGTTCTATCTCTAGTTATCCGTCCCTCTTGTGCCTGTTTATCCAAGTGTCCCTCTGATCAGCTGAAGTGCCCTTCTGCTTGTCCCAAAAGTCCCCGTGTTTAGCTGAAGTGCCACTTTGGTGTCACCCCTCAGGGCAAAACTGAACCCCGTGCAACAAAGAGGTGCCCTTTTTGCTTTTTCCACTCTAGCCCTTGGAAAGCTTGTGTACACCACTTTGTAAGTGAAGGGTACTGCTGTTAACACTGTCACAGCCAAAGCTGACAAGTGTGGATAGTACTCATGAGTATGCTCATAAAAATCTATTATTTTATAACCACAAACCCTCTTGATCCATATTGTTTGTTGCTAACTCTTACAACCTTTTGAAGTATATAATTTTGAATTAAAAAACAACACTTACACTTATAGAATTGTATGACTGCTGATTTACACCTAAGAAAATACCTAAGAAAAACTAAACAAAACAAAACCCTGGGAGCATTGTTATAGTTAGTTGTCATGTGTTTGAATGTGTCTCAGGTCTTCTTAATGGTTGATTGGATCTGTTTCTTCCACTAGGGGGAGGTGTGGTATACTATTAGAGGGTTTACATGATAAATCGGCTGTGTGATGAAGAGTGCCAAAAAATGCATAACATAACATAACATAACATAACATAACATAACATAACATAACATAACATAACATAACAGGCTTTAAATAATAAATATTTTACATTTCTTTTATAAAATGTAAATGTTCTGAGGGACACAGTGGAAACGTGAAGGCTCAGAGCTGTGTAGATATGGACTTTGTGTTGTTTCTGTAATTGCCATTTCTGCTCATCTATCCAGTTGTGATAGTGGATACCAGTGTTTACGTCTTGATCTGTGAGTTTAACAGTAGGAGAGCGGGGAAGACAGAGAAAGAGAACTCTGAGGCAACATTTGTCAGTGGCAGTCTGTTGTTCGCCTGATTGACTTCATGGAGAAAAATGGCGAGACTCCACCAGGGTGATGCTTGAGTGCCTCTGATCTTCATTTTCCACCGCCCCTGTTATTTTTTCCGTTTCTCCATCTCTCTCTCTCTCTCTCTCCCTGTCGGTCTCTGTCTGTATTGTCCCTCTCATTTCATTGGACTCAGATCTCTCCGCAGCTCTAACCTTTCATTATGACAAGACAAAGCTTTAATCTCTCACAAGCCATTTCCCCCACGGTGACAGGCACAGTGAGCGGTGACAGCCATGACGCACGCATAAACACACAGGAAGTGTGTACATCTGATGCAGGTATGCTCACAACTGATTCAAGGCGAAGTGACACACAGTGACAAAAGAAAAAACGGAGAAGAGGAGGAAGTGATAAAGAGAAGGTCGGAGAAAAGAAAGCCACTGCAGCTCCTTTTTTCTTATATACTGAAAAAAAGGCATGTTTTGAGCATTTTTGAAATAACACCACATCCAGAAAATGACACTATAGTAATATGAATTAAATTTAGGAAATTGTTCAAGGTGTTTAATTCAGGGTCAAACAATGATGCCTTTAAACTATTCATGCTTGTAAGAGACTTTAAAGCAAAGACAAATTTTCAAATTGATTCAGTTCAAAGCATGTACACAGGTTGCATCACTCATCATCGAAAGATTACACATGCATGTACATCTTTCATGTGAATCATCAAACAATGAGCGGTCACCCAAACCTGTCCCTAGCTTGCCCCTGTCCTTTATTTTGCATAGCAGCCCAAGAGCCACACTTCATAGGGACTTCATAATCACACCCCCTGCTGAGATGACAGCCTGATTGGATATCTGAGGGAGGCACCCGCATGAATTTGCATACTAATTGACAAATATGCCCCCCACCCCCACGCCCCACCCCCACCGCCTACTTCACCCACTTTAGACACACATCCTTATCTTTTTGTCTCGTTCTCCACCAATCAGTAAGTTAATGTCACTGCTGTGAGGTGCGTAGTGATGTGGCTCTTTGGTGTCGACAAATTCAACATCCTTTGGTGAGTTGATTCCCACCTCAGAGTATTTATTTAAACATTAAGAAAAGCAAGGAATATACAGTACTATATAAAGGAGAAAGTATTAGTTACAAACATTCAGCAGGACCTCCAAAAAAAAAAAAAAACCACCCATGGAAATAATGAAGATCATTATGATGCAGAGAATAGAAACCAAAGCCTGTGCTAAGGCCAGGTGAAATGTGAATGGAAGAAAAGGACAAATAGAGATGCGCAAGTGGAACGAGTTAGAGAAGAATAGAAAGAAGAAGTTCATATTAAAACTTTCTTTTGCTGTTATAAGAGATAAAATAGGAAATCAATCCATCCTGACACCAGACCAGCACGCTGCAGCCTGAGCAAAGGTCTCCATCACAGCCTTTCTACACTAATGACAGAATACACAGTGACTTCCAGTAAATCCTCACACACATACACATTATTCTTTCCCTATCCAGAACCAGTACTGCAGAGTCACGGGTTTGACACGTTGCCTAGATGTCAGCAAATGCTGCACACATGCAAAAACTCAACAAACATCCAAAGCACACGCAAACCTAATGCATGGTTAAATTAATTTTCTACACCACCTCTCCCCAAGCTTGTCTGCGCACTTTGCAGTTTTAATGACACATCGTGAGTGGCCTGCAAGTGTGTCTGCCTGAGCTGAGTAAAGACCAGGCAGCATCAAACCGCACGACTGTTTATATGAGTGCCAGCACGGCACGCAAATCGCCTGCAGTATGAGGTGAGCAGCATGCAGCAGTGTTTTCGGGCCCGTTGCCAACGTCTTTTTAGTTGTATTATGAAACAAAGCTGCAGAAAGGTGTGGAGGGGAAAGAAGCAAAGAGAGCGAGCATCAGAGCGAAACTTAGGGGAGATTTAATTATTTTTAACCAGAGGCAGTAGGATAAAAAAAGGCCACAGACTTAATGACTTAATTTAGATGTTTAATTAGTTGAGCACGTATCTCTCTGGCTTCTGCCCCGCATAATGTGTGGTGAAATTTGTTGTGAATGGTGTCAGACCTGTCTGTCTGCTTCTTTCTCTCTTTGTCTCTCTTTTCCTTTATCACCTTCTCTTCTTGGACCACATAAATAATTCCCATTGCCTCTCTGAGCATGCACAGAGCAATAGAGATGAAATATGTATGGATACACGCTATGGTGCTTTTGAAAAGAACTATTTCAAAGGTACAGAGGTCTGCTGAAATCTTCATGAGTGCCTCCTCTCCCTCCTTTTTTCCTGTCAGACAGAATGAATTCTTTGCAAGGCTGCATCTGCTTGGCACCCTCAATAAATAGCTGCGCAGAGATATGAATGTGTGTTCACTAAGAATCAAATGCATTTCCAGTTATGGACAGAAATAAATATACTAAAGATAGTGAAAGCCACACCTCCACGTACTATATAGTATATCAATATATAGCATGACATGTATGTAAAAAAAAAAGAGAGTTTAAGAACAACTATTGGCCTCACTTCCATTTTCTTCTCAATTCCACTCTAGCATAGATTTGCTTTAATAATTTTTACATATCTGAATAATTACTGTACTTTAATAAGGCTTATAATTCACAGCTTTTTTTGTTGTGATGTCATAAGTGGCAACAAATTGCTTTGTAGCCACTTATGCCATGAACAATTTAAAGATTTTCAAAATAGAATCGTTATTCCATCTGCAGTAATTTTCTATTTGGCTGTATGGCTCTCCTCTGGGATCTCCCCATCCTTCCACACAATGCCAAAATACAGGAAGAGCAACTGCAAGAGCAACTCACAGGACAGGGCAAGCTTCAGTGTCAAATGCCATGACATTTTGAGCCAGAAATGGAGGAGATCGGGTGGAAGTGGGGTTGCAAAGCAACGTGCATATTTGCAGCAACTGTATGCAGGTTGGAAGCAGCTTCGGTAAAACTCCCTAAAAGATATTTGCCAACAAGATGAACAGAAGAATCTCAGCTGAGCCAACAGCCGATGTCTGGTGGCACTGAGATCAGCTGATGGGGGATCACTGGCTGTGGTCGACTCTGGCTGCCAGAACAAACACAAAACTCAGTTTTTGCTTCTTTTAGAGACCTGAACATTTCTCTGACCTCTTCAAGAACTGTGAGCATTAAAATTGTAAACACCTGACTTAACACTGGCCTCACGCAATGATACCAACCTTTTGTGCATGTGCTGGGTCTAGATGTTGAAATTCATGCACATTTAATCAACCTTTACGTTTTTGTTGTTTAATTTTTTTCTGTATCATTTTAGTATAAACAAACCCATTCATGCAATCAACTCGATACCCCCCCCCCCCGTGCTCTGTACCCCACCTTGTTTTACTAACCCCTCTTCCCTCAGCTGTCTCCTGTCTTCTCCAGTTCCAGTTGTTTCTTCTTCTACCTTTAGTCTCTGGGGAATCACAACAATTGCTGTAAACCTTTGTGTCACTTCCCCCACATGCTTTTCCTGCCTTGTTATTTATTTTCCTCACTTCATTGCAGATGGCAGAGAAATGTTTTATAAAATAGGACACTTAATAATAGGAGAAAAAAAAATGTTGAGACATGGTGTGGTAGTTTTTCTCGGTGCTGTCACAGAGTGCAGCGTCCTTGAACCTCAAAAAGAAAAGATGAGAAAGAGACAGATGTAAACAGACAGATTTTTTTTTTTTTGCACAATACAAATGCCTTTAGCTAACAGCAAAATATCTCTTTTTATATTAAACAAATGCACTTAGACTGGAATTCACAGTATTTATTTATTTTTTGTTCAGAGAGCACGCTTGAGGATGTGGAGGGTTTGTGTGAGCTCTAGCTGTTGGTGTTTGGTGTGTGAGCAGAATGCTAAACATTTCTTGGGTCATGGGGGGCTGGTGAAAGCATGTTGAATTTTAATGGTGCCCCCTGACTTGTCTGCAGGTAATGCTGCAGGGGGCCAACTTCCTATCCTTACTACTGCAAGGGAACATGAAGTGTGTGTCTCTGTTAGTTTGTGTGTCTATATGTTTTCACAGCCTACTTTAGAGTGAGTTTGTGTGTTCTTGTCTTTGGTTGTGTTGTTGGCGCTCAGATTTCAGCAATTTTAGTACTGAGACTGCTGCAACCCTCTAGAATGTGTACATAGACACAAACTACATAGTACACACACACACACACACACACACACATACATACTATACACCTGTTTTGGTGGATGAGGGATGTAAACAAGAGTACAGCTTGATGTCTCATAAGGAAACTAAGTCGACTGCACCTCCACACAGGTACAAGTTACTCTGTGAGGAATGAAAGATGAACAATAGTGCAGCATGCATTTATGAGGTCGATGAAATACTTTTGTTCACACAACACATATATAATTAACTACCAAGAATCTCTGTGAAGTATTTCCTGAATTAATCTCAGTATGTATTTCATATTTGTGATACCAGAGGCTTTCTGGTTTCCATATGCCGTCTATTTGTAGTCTGAGTTCTATTGGCCAATCGCATCTGAGCAGGTTTCGGTTGCAATATTGACAAAAAGTCAGCGTGGAGAGAGAGCGTGTTTGCTGAAATGCAATCTTGAAACCACTGAAAACTTTTAACTTTTTATTTGCTTTTTTAAAAAAAAACAAACAAACAAACAAACAAAAAATTCTCCATTTGTTGTTAAAGTCTTCTGCAGGGAAGTGGAACCTTCAAGAACATCGCAAACCTGCTCTCTGGACATGTTGTCTACACCTGAATGGCTGATTCCACCAGAGGCTAAGTCGGCAGACTGACTAATGCATTCCCTTTAGGTCCTATTATATATTAATATATTAGTTATTGACTGACAGTATGTAATGGTTTGTTATCAGAGACTAATCTCTTTATGAACCCTTCATGATTTACTCTTACATACTGTTCAGGTCAGTTTTGACCCAGGCCCAAGATTTCCCTCATAATAAGTGTTTATACTGAATTGTGAATTACAGATCTATTTAGAATGCATTAACAGCCTGTATTACATTAATAAATGAATGATTAATCCTTAATTAATGTCTCAGCAAGCAGGAAGAGCCTATTTTCTACATTTTGCAACACTCATTTTTGGAGAAAACCCTGTATTATCCCACAAATAAAACATGAAAACACAACAGTCGTAATGATTTGAATATATTTTATTGAAAGTGAAAATGGAAAGAACATTCTGGATGTGTTGGGATTTATTATACAGCCATGTATAACCAGTATAACCAATAATTAATCACTGATATGCCATAAAAAAATCATTACTACTATCTCTAATTATAAACATTAATTAAAACTTGATTATTGCAAACTAGTCTATGTGTTTGAAGCAGTGCGAGGAAACCTTTCACATTTTCCCTACTCTCACTGAAATGGCAACACAGGTGCCTTTACTCTTATGCTCAAGTGCTTTGTCTACCTCACATGCATGGAAAAACTTTAGAATCACCAATTAACCTGGACTGCGGGAGGAAGCTGGGCTACCCGGAGGAAACCCATGCAGGCACAGGAAAGGCCCCAGCCAGGGTTTGTGACCAGGAACCTCGTTGCGTTGAAGTGACAGTGACAACCACTCCACTGATTTCTGTTCCTTATGTGCACCATAGATGAACACTCATATGCTATTTTACTATTTCACTGTTTCAAGATTCTTCCTTTATCCTTCAAAGACCAGCAGGCTCCCATCTCTGCAGGAACCTGGGCATATGTTGTGGGACAGTCCTTCTGAACCTTGTTACCACTGTCCCATAAAAAATACGCACAGACATGACATGTACAGTTTCACAGTTTGAAGAGTCCCTAAGAGTCCCTATACTGTACAACAGTATAATTAATGTTTTTGCCGTTTTTGTTTATTTTGGGCAACTTTAGGAAAAGTCATCAAATTTCAGACTAAAAGATGCCATTTAGTGTATTTTTACTGCTGTTAATGGCAAATGTGTGGACTTCTGTGAAATTTAGTAAGTGAGGGTTAATGATTTTATGTGGTGCTAGTAACCTTGATTTAATACACCAGTTACTGCTTTCTGCATGCACAATCAACTTAGTGTGTTTGAACACACTAAGTAGTTAGTAGGAATACTCACATTTTTGTGCCGTGTAAAGTAAAATAACCAAAATCGATTAACTCACAAAAGACAGAACAATGAAGGAAACATACATGGGGTCAAGCTATTCTGAAGTTTTTTTTTTCCATATTATGCAGTTCAACAGTGTCTCCAATTAGACCTTGCTTGCCTGTTAAGCACCTGCATGTTAAAAACACTGGGCTTATGCAGTGTTTCAGTTAAAAATCCTGAAGTCTGAAGGCCAACCCGAGGCAGCATAATAACCCTAATTATGACACAAGGGTTATTTTGCCATACAGCATTCAAGAAAGCTTCCTTTAGAGTGAAGAAAGCCGCAGTAATGTGATTCTTTAGAAAGAATGATTGGGGTCATTGTGCAATATTGATGTTAAAATCCGAGTTTCATCACATTTTTCCATCAGATCTATCGGTCAGCCAGCTCTGGCTGGGCTGCCCCGTCTTTTTTCCCTGTACTGTTTCCAGACGACCAGCATTGCAGCCTCACTGCTCTCTGTTCTGGTTGGGCGCAAACACAGCAAACAATCACAAACTGTAAGACAAGTTTTCATCAGCCACCTTGGTTTTGAATCCTACCCTAGACTGCAATTATAGAAAGAATTCGACAAACAATCTTGAAGTTTGATTGCCTGCAGTCTCAAACGACAACAATCTGAAGAAATTTTTCTTTTTGTTGAGACATGTTGTTAAAAATGAAATCAGCAAAAGCAGCGATGACTCTCTGAAAAAAAGCAAAAGAGGGACTTTTTTAATGGCTGCCCATGTAGCAGGTCTGTTGGTGTTTCATGAGATAAATTGTTCTCATTAGTCTTTGTTATAGATCAAATCTTTCTGAGGAAAGCATCCTGGTTTTATTAATTCAGGATATTTAGGACATTTCCTGGCTTAAATGACTTTTACTGCAACACAGTTCTACAAGGCACACTACAGACAGATAATAAAAAGTTTCCCCTCTCTGAAGCCATGTGTTCAATCGATATGAGTTACCCAACTTTTCAAACTGTATTTCTGACTCTCCTATCATTCCTCCCTATGGACAAAAATCTTTTTCAACTTTCTTTCAATCCACTCTTTACCTGCCTCCCTGCACACAAACCTGAATTAATCTCCAAGTCTTCTCCTCATCTCTTTCTGTGTGTTTCTGTGTGTGTGTCTTTAGGTGTGTGTACTTTAATGCTCGTGTTTCTGGTGTTCATAAGCGTGTGTGTGCGGGCACACGTCTCCTCCTTTGTGCATTAGAAATTCACAGTCTCCCCGTGATATTGTTCCCCTGCCTGGAGCTCCGGGGCTTTGGGAGGAGGGGGTGGGGGTTGTGTTTGCATAGCAGAGGCTGTACTCTCACTCATGTAGGCCCCACGGGGATTTTCTTTGACTCTGTCAGCCCTTTGAACTCCCAGTGACATCAAGCATCAGGTCACTTGTGTACAACCTCTACACAAAGAGAACTCACACTAATTGGCCCGTGTGCACCTGAGAGACAGTTGGGACATCAAAGTGCTTTGCAGTTCGGTTGATAACAGCTTTGATAGGGTGACTTTGAGACTGAAGATTTGTGGTTTGTACACTAAAGAACTGCTGCACATTAGGGGTTAGCCACGTGTTGCGGTTTATGTGATCTTGGGAAGGAATTAGTTATGTATGCTGCTGTGAGCTTTTAATCAGCCTCAATGAAAGTTTACAGTTCTTGACAGAGCTGCATCCTGCTACTTTTCTCTCTCGGTTCTGTGTCATTTCCATCATGCGACAAAAAGCCGGTGCCTTCTGTATATCTTGTAACTATGCAAAACAAGATTTATGTACAGACCATAATAAAACAGCTGAGCTTGAGCTTGCAAAAAAGAAAAAAAATGGTGTGAAAAATCTATTTAGCTCAGAGCAGCCTCTTAGGATCTTATTTTGCCTTCCAGACTTATGGATGTCTGCTGTGTCTTTGTCTGACCCTTCATCTTCTGGAAGGTGGACAGGTGGCGACTACTGGTGAGCCTGGAGGGTTCTGTCAACCCCATACAGTTCAGCAGCTGACCACAGAGAAAGAGAGGGCAGGGGCAAAAGACAGGAGACAAAAGAGCTCTGAAATGAGAAAGAAAATAGAGGAGAGGTGAAGGACGCAGAGTGAACTAAACCGGAGAGTCCTATGTCTGAGCGAGTTCTGCCCAGTGCCATAGTTTCAACAGGGGGCTACATTTCCTCTTGACTCCAACAGGCGTGGCAAAGCAATTGGATTCGCTTGAGTATAATGGTCAGCTATGAATGCTGAGTGTGACTGCGGGGGACCATTAGGGCCACAATGCTTGACAAGACACTAAGCACTCCCTAGAGGACTGAGGGGCCCTTTCATGCTTGTCCTGGGGCTGGGAGGGCCACTGGGAGCTGGTGGCCAGCTGGTCATGGCCCCAGTAGTCTAATGTCATCAGCACTCTCCGCCGTCTTTGAGCTGGCGGCGGTACGTAAGCGCAGAGGCACAAAGCCTGTGGGACACATGTGAGCATAAAGACACATGCATGCATGGCATCACCTGTTTTTAGTATTAACCAGAGCTGTGCTAGATGGCCTTGATGCTGCAGCAGAGGTTAAAATGAGAAATTCTGTGCTAGTGAAGTGACACTGTCAATGTCATGAAATCCACAAGACTGCTCATAAATAAGTAAACTACACTAATTAGACCATTAGATTCAAAATACAAGTTTAATAATGCAATTGGTCAATAGAGGCATCCGGTTAATTCAGAAAACTTATCAGTGTGTCTTTTACAGATGGCAGCGGGTTCATAGGTTATCTTCTGAGCAGCATATGGGAAAAAGACGCCTTCATGCAAATGCTGCCACGCTTAATTCTAGCTGTTTCTGAAAGATGCTGTGACTGCTGCGTCTTCCTCCCTCTCAGGTCCTAAATAGCTCACTGCTGCAGTCAGAAAACTTGTTTTGTCGGCAGCCTGTTTGAAAGGCAAGCGTAATAAAAGGCTTTTCTTTTTGTGCCGGGTGGTGGCAATTTCATAGCCTTTTCAGAGCTGAAAGAGGGCAAGAGAAAGAAAAGTTTTACTAATTGATGTGGTAGCAGAAATTTAGCCGCCATTTCAGACAGCCACGCTGAAAAGCCTATTAAGGAACGCTTTGTCAATTACTTCTGCTCACTTCTATACGCCGTGGCTCTTTTTAGAGGAACTCATTTGTGTCTTATTTATTTCCTTGGCTGGCATGTTTTGCTGGCACTGCACACAATGACAAATTAAAGCTTTAGTTTCATGGCAATGACATGGAAGGTCTCGGGCTTTATTGTGGGCTGTGAAAGAATGCCAGGCAAGTCAATAGTTGATAGTGTGTCCTTGCTTCACTGGCTCACTTTTGTTTCAATTCATTAAAACATTCATTGAGTTCTAGCTCTATTCAAGCTCTTTTGCATGAACCTCACTATTGAGTCGCATCTTGAATTATAGGCAAAAGCAAAATGATACAACTCAAGGTGACAGTCCGTGGAATGCATCTTGTTTACCGTCATGCCTAAACAAAACTAGTAATCTGCGTTAATAAATAAATACATTTGACTTTTAAGGCAAATAAAGGCATTCATACATTTTTCAAAAAATCATGAATAATGGCATAAAAAAAATTTTTAATATGATGTTTTACACAATGGTGCTCTGTACTAGATGAAATGTCACAAATGCTCCAGCTTCAGTTAGTTAATAATTTTGGAACTGTCAAAAATGAGCTCTGACTGAGCACTGCAGAGATCAGCAGTTTACCTGAAATAGTGTCTTATTCCATCTGGTTTAGCCTCGTCAGCATCGACTCGATGATATTCTTTGGTTTCTACTCCTGCTCAATACCCTCAAGTATTATTTAACCCTGCCATTCTTTTGGAAATGATTTCCAAAGCTTTTATAGTGTCCTATTTTTTTTTTGACTTCCTCTTTGCCTTCATTTACATTGTGAAATCCATCCACTTTGAAAAGACCTCCATGCAGATTTTTCTGCTGTTAAATTGATGCCTTACTCTCCTTAAACATATGATCAGTTACCTCTGAGAAATTCTTGAATACAGAAAATGGGTTCTCACTACAGTGCATGCTGGCGAGGCTTTAATTGAATTGCATTTGCAATGATGTTTAATTTAAAAATAAAATAAAATAAAATCAGCTCAGCTGGAGGAAACTGGCTACATATATCAGAGAAAGCATCAACAGACAGAACAATCTGGCAAAGGTCAGCTGATGTTGAGGTACATCAATTTTATGAACCTTCACCCCCTTGCAAGCTCGCTGCCACTCATGTGTTAAATGGGTCTTGTAGACAGAAGAAAATGTCTTTGTGCTGAAATAAATGGCCAGGAGAGAATGGGGTTAAGACGAGTCCTTTGAGGTGCATCAACCTACATCTGTTCATCCTCTCTTATTCTTTCCCCTCTATCTTTGTCTTGTCTTTCAAAATGTATACTGCACGTGCAAAAGTTTTTGTTTGTTTTTTTTCCTGAGAGAAAGCCAAACATAAAAGAACCTATGGAAATGATTCCTTTAAAGCAGCCGGACATGGCTTCTTTATATTTTTTTCAAAAATTGAGACCTGTTCATGTCACGCTGGCTTAATTATAAAAACAGGAAAAAAACAACGAACGTTGAACATTTAGATATGTGCCAGTTTACAAGTTTCTGTGCTGCGTAAAACAGAGTTACTGAAAAAGGGGAACACTTTTATTTTTCTTTCAGCAGAGACCAGGCTGTTGAGACAGATGTTCAGCTCAGCTAAACAGAGGCTGCGATAACACGCCCTTACAAAGGCACACATAGGCTACCGTATAGGCACATATGTATTTCAAAGTGTCTTTCAAAACATGCTTTTGTGTGTCAGATACTGCGCAAAAGAACACAACATGAGCACACAAACCAACACAGAGCACTCTGAACAAACCCCCTAATTTACTCCGTTCTCACCCTACACACACACAGGCACACTCGAAGACACACACACGCGCGCGCGCGCGCACTGAAGAAATTACTTTGAACTTGGTGTCAGGCGGCGTGAATGCAGCTGTGAGCAACAGGGTCACAAAGCTCTTTGCGAGGTGAGATGAGGTCCACCATTTCCACTGTCCACTGTCTGTGTCTGCTCTGATGTGCTGATGGCCGACAGGGGTTAGCTGGGGTGTGGGGGTGGTATATGTTAGATCAGGCCTGGCCATAAGGCTCTCTTTGTTACGGGTGGCACTTTGCCACTGCAGAAGGCTTTGATGCAGTTCATACTCACTGTCAGCTTCCAGACTCCGACTAACATCAGACAGTGGCAGTTTTGGCAATGTCATGCTTCAAGATGTATTTATTTAAATTTCCTTGATTTCAAATAAAAAGTTAAACTTCCGTGGTTCAGATACAAACACACACACATAAGCATAGTATATTGAATTTTAACTTTTCAGATGATTGTTGAAATCTTTCAAATGCTGTCTTTTTCTAGTATTTATCTTCACTGAGTTCTTAAACAGCATTTTTTTTTTTTTTTTTGCTAACCATTTAATGATGAACGATGCTACTGCCTTGTGCAATGATGACAGTAATATGAGACTTGGCTATTTTGGAACCTTCTATAAATTAACAAAGACTTTTAATTGAGGAACTGTAACAAACAAAAAACCACAATCAAACTGATGACTTAATTGATTCAAAGTGTGTGAAGTTTATTTCCAGGGTTGGTTAGCAGAGCTGGAACTGCTGCCAAGATGTGTAATCATGTTTAATAAATTGCAGCAGACAAGACTGTATCTAATCTATTAATAGGCCCACATCAATACATTGTGATTTGCATCTGGTAAGGGTCCAACTGCGGACACACTGACTGATTTGAGCTGAAAATGTGATGTGAAAACAAACAGACTTATCTCGTACAGTAGTGGTATGTTACCCCACCGGGGGATGGAAATGCGAATAAAAATAGCAGACCTTCCCTAATACATTATCTATTGTAAGAATGGCATTTAAAATAAACCCACACTGCCTCTTTTTATGTGCAAAACTGTGAGCATGTAAATTTTATGGAACAATGTTGTCAAATAAAAACACGGGGCTGAAGATTAGCAGGGCCAAACCAAAGGGAGCATCAGTAACACACACACACACACACACACACACACTGATTAATTGTATTCTTCATTCATTGTGAGGAAGCCTACTGTTAATTAGCTTAGGCATGGTTTTGCATATTGTATTTATTTAATTTCTTTATAGGCTGCACCCAAAGAAGGTGCAATTTGGGATGAGAAAGGGGCCATTTCTTGCCTTGGTTTGTACACACAAAGGGCTGGAAGTGCTGGGGCTGATTGCTGTTAGTGTGAGAACTCTTTATTTCTGTGCCAAATGTACAACAAAACCTAACAATATCTCACTGGTGTTTCACTCCCGATTCTTGGCGTAAAAACAACATGACAAATCTAATGAACAAATTATGTTTTTAGTTCCTCTGTCATAGCATTTCAGATTAATTTGAGAAACACTGCGTTGTTGTTATCTATAAAATTCAAGTTTCCTCTCAATAATATGCTAGAAAAAATATGTTTTAGGAGTCTTTGGAAGTGTGTGATGTCAAAATAACAGACAGCGGAGCATCGGCAGATGGAACATGCTCTTGTGGATGTGGAAGATCGGTGCTTAAAAGTTAGTTCTCTGGCTGAAGTTCACAGTTTTGCACAAGCAAGAGAAGACACTTTCAGGTGATTGGGCACCAAGCTGAGCTCAGAAAACAGATTCCATATGTATTGAGTCTTATCACAGAAAACAACTCTCAGCTGCTCCCTTTTCTACCAGACTGCACACTTTAGACAGCAAATCACGCTGAGGCTCTACTCTGCATGTGTATGTGTGTTTGCTTGTGTGTTTGTTTGCTATATGCATACATTTTGCAAGCATGTTATGAGCTTCATATGCTTATAGATGTTTGCTGACATATAAACGTGTATACAGATGAGGGCTGATGATCTCGTCTGTGGAACGTGTAATTGGGCGCCATTTTTCCAGCCATGCTCACATCCTGCAACAAGAAAGCAACAGATGGCAGGACTGGGCGTTGTGGCCGATTTAGCCCAGTCGTGTTTGCTAGGAAGTAATTGTGTTTTAACCTGGAGAGAAACTGAATATTACAGTCATGTGGGCAAACAAATTATAGTCACCTCACTGGCCGGCAGATGACTCTATTTGTCTCACGTCCAGATGGAGTTTGAAGAAAATAAATTGGCCAGTGCTGCTGAATGGGCGGGATGTGTATATATATGTGTGTATGTGTGCATCTCTTTGTTTGTCTGCCTTTTAGGGTGTTTTTCTACCAGACTCTTTACCTGTTTATCCCCTCAACAGCTGTCTATCAATTTGCTCATACACCAGTTTGTACTGTGGCAAATGATTCAATACTGCTGGTTTTTATATCAGAAAAGAAATAATAAACTTTGAGTGGATTAAAGCATTGATACACTTACTTAGCACTGAGCTACAGATTGCCTTTTGATGCCAAGCATTGCCCCGCAGGGACGTAAATACTTACCAGAGATTGGTATGGTTTCATTGTAAGCATTCATTAACATGAACATCAACAAAAGATCTGCCATGCTGATCTCTCCCCAAATTAAGTCACTTTGTCTATCTCACATCTCTCTGATTTTCAACACTTGCTGTTTATATAAAACATTCTTGAATGAAGTGCTCATTCACTGTCAGTTCCTGCACCATGTGCCAACTGCGTGCATCAGAAAATCCCCTGCAATCTTTGTTTTGGCTAGTGCGAGGCAGAAAGTGATTACCCAGAGTGCTTTGGGAAGTTAATGTTCATGGTCTGCACAGTGGGATTCTTGGAGTGATGACAGAGGAAGTGCCTCGGGGTGAGCGTCTTTTCCCTGTCATCTCACTTTCACTGTTTCTGACAACACGTTTACCCCAACAGATGGCTCCAGTGCTCACACAGAGACACTGTGAGGCTATGAGGAGCTGCGTGGGATGGTACAACACATAGAGAAGCGAAAACCAGCTAGAGTGTGTTGATGTAAAATTGACAAATGAGCTCTCAATAATGACTGATGTGTTGAAATAGCTTGGTCAAAGGGCTCCATGACACTTAAATGAAAGGAACTATATGTCATCTCTGGCTTTTCATGTTATCAGGGTCTTTCTTCTAACTTTTGCTCATCTGCGTTTAATCATCAGCACCAGGTGAAACCACAAGGAACTTCACAGGCATGAATTCCAGCTCATATGTACATTAATGACCCAAAGTAGCACATGTGCAGCGGATCTGAAGGTATAAGAAGAATGTGTCTGTGTAAGGAATAAGACTGAACAACACCTTGGTCCCAAACTGCAGCTCATTCTGCCAAAAGTGTTTTGTTTGCATATCGAATCAGAAGCCTCTAGGCTGCTAAAATGACACACAACACAGCATCAGAATATGACTTACTGAGTTGTTCAGCAGGGTGGGATGCTGTGTATGTGTGTACGTGGGCACACGTCAGTACACTGTAAACATTAGTGTGTGTGTGTGTGTGTGTGTGTGTGTGCAACCAAATGATCATAATGCAAAAAGTACCCTAAGTTTATTTATTTATTTTTTAAATTGTACATATGGTAGCAATTTTAAATCAAATGAGTAAAATGGAACAGCACATTTAGCCCATTTCCCTAAAATTATTGGCAGATAGCAGAATTTAACATTTTGGGAGCTGTGTTTATTTGTGTTAGCTGACATGCTAACTTTGATGTCTTTACAGTGGCTACAGTAGCTAGCAATATCTGAGTATGTATAGTACTGAAGTTCCACCTGCAAATGCTCACTATCTGGTTAGGAAAAAGCATTTAGGAAAATGTAATCCTTCTTTTACTTTTACCTGCATGCAATAAAAGCCTGCTCCAACATCTGCATATTCATTTTTAATGCTGCTTAATTCACCCCCAAATTTCACAAGCATATGCACGTGCACTTGTCTCCAAAAGCATCTAAATGTTTATGAGAGAAGCACAAACCAGACAGATGTGAGGTTTTCTCTGTACGGTTGACTGAACATGTGACTGTTTGGGAGTGAATGAGTGAATGGCCACAGTAGCGTGTGAGGTGAATGTTACACCCATCAAAGTGCACAAGTGAGCTGGCATTGCTACAAGCCAATAAAGTGGCTGTCCATTTACCTGCCCGCACACTCACATGCCCACACACACACACACACACACTGGGACCCTCAGGCTGCCTTTCACACTAACTGGGCATCCTTTCACAGGGCCCAGTGGAGCGTGCTGGTGTGACTCTACTCTCAGGCTCTACTGGCGGAGGAAATTGCTGCAGAGAGAGGAAGAGAGAGATGGTGCGTATTGGTGGTGTTAAAGGTTAGCTCTTGCACATGCATTGGAAAGCTAATAATTGCCCACTGGCATTTATATTAAGTTCACATACTTTCATCGTGAAGTTCAGTTTTAACCTGCATATTTTCTGTGTTGAGGAACATAAATCCTTTGGACTGCTTGGATTCCACTCGTTCTAAAGGCAAGAACTGTCAAAGCAAAGGATTTAAAATGTTTTCATTATTGTATTTATTAATTAAATTGCAGCTGCTAGCTATTAAAGCTACTAACAATGTGCATGTGATGTTTTCAGTTTTTCACGTGATTATCGTCACTTTTTATGTGTGTGGAAAAAAAATCAGACATTATTTTAAGTTTTAAGTTGACGATTAAATACCCACATGCACTTCTTTTCTGATGATAAAATAATTATAAAAATAGTATTATCTCAAGATAACAATATCTTTACGTCAGGAAAGATCCTTTTCTTCCACTGTGGACTTTGATATACAAAAATGAATATTCATTTATTTATATTTGTAACTCTTCTTAGAATTTTTAAATCATTTCACTTTAATAAAACATGATTTACATAGCTTACACAGCAAGGTTACCAAAAATGTAATCTGTGTGAAGGATGTTCATCTACAAAAGTCTGGGAAACACAGTTGCCTGTGTACACTGCTTCTTTTTTTTTATAACTGTGTTCTTATAGCTTCAGACTGAAAAATGACTGACAGCTGTTCTTGACCAGAGGTGCTGTTAGAGCTTCTGAAAAAAGGCAACATCAATAATCTACTTTTCTTTTTCTTCTATAAAAGTACTAGAAAAAGTGTGAAATTAGACTGATGTATCACAGCGAGTGGACATTCACTGCAAACTGGCTGGGTTACAGCTGGCTGTAATTATTCTCCCGGGCTCTCTTAATCTGTGTGGTTATCACAGGTGGGTCAGTGACAGCTTTAATTGTTATGCCGCAGCCCTTTGTTCTCAAAAGACATTTATTGTTACTTTCTGCGCAGAAATCGTTAACATTTCAATGGTTATCTGTGCATTAGGGTCACATTACGCTACGTACACTGCACGTGAGTTGTGACCTAAGAGATTTAAAGAGCTGCGAAGACGGTGACGTTACAGTACTGTGCTATTGATCTTTTTGTTCATTGACTGCACAATTTCAATTTTATTTGCTCGGTTTTGTTTGAAAATATATGCAGTGAAGCTAAATAAAAATGCAAGTATTTTAGGGCTGTTTAGAGGGCGACTGTTTAATTTTCAAGTACAAGTAATGCCGTTCGGGCTTCTCATTCCTGCTTCCAGCATGACTAAATAAGCCTCTGAATTGGTTAACTGGGCTGCAAACATAGCCCATTAATGTAAACAAGATTGTACTTTTCTTCTATCTCCCATATGACTCTGTCCCCTAACCAAATTAAGACAGTCATTTGCATAAGCGAGATGGATGAGATAGGATGAGAATACTTTCTCTCTGGAAAGTAAGTGCACTGTTAGATGGAGTGGGAATCTCAGATGAGATGTCGCAGCCTATTAGACTGGCCATGCTTCATAATTTTTTTTTCACACAATGTATTCCTGTAATAACTTTTAAGTTGTCGGAGTTTTTGATAAAAGGCTCTGGTCTGATTAAAAGGCAGAGAGTGCGATTGTAAAATGCTAAAGGAATGGTTTTTATTCGTTTTTATGAGGAAACTGAAGCTGCACGCAGTTGCTTTCTTTCTCCTCAAATTTCCCGTGCATCTGAATATTGTAGATACATGGGAAATGTTCTCTTGGTTTAGATTTTGAACCACACCCACAATACCGAGGACCTCAATGAACGCAAGCATTGTGCAGGAATATCACGCATCACCAGTGGTATTTACTAATTCAGAAACACACTAGAAACTTAATATATGCAGCATTTTGCACATTAAACCTGTAAAGTGCACCATCAGACTCCTCTGCCCCTCCTTCGTTCTCCACAAGCACTCTCAGTGAGCAGAGCAGCCACACACACAGAGTAAGTTTTGTTTGTGTACTAAAAACAGCACCACAATTTACTGCAATCAGACACTGTGCATGGGCCAGGGCACCTGGGGCACCCTGTGTGTGCTCCTACCCTGTGGTGAAATTGCTGTCAACACTTTCCCCCCTCCTTTCAGCAAAGGCAGACCCAGGTAAGCAAGCCCTGCACTGTCCACCATCCACCCCTCACCCACTGAGAGGAACACCATGCTACATTCACAGCTCTGCATTTACTACATTCAGCTCTGCAGTGCTCACTGAGAAAACTGTTGTGGTTTTCTTTATATTGCATCTTTCATTCTATACCACGCCACCTTTCATTTCTGTGTTTATCACTCACACTTGGTCGGACATGGCTGCACAAAACCAGGAGTCTGAGAGCAAATTGGTTTTGCAGCTTGCTTCAGTTTGCAAGTAAATTAGGGAGAAGTGTCCTATGAATTTGAAATATGATTTCTTTGTTACCCTGCCTGAATAGGGGGTGCTACTTTACTGCAGGCGTCCGTAACCAACATGAATATAATAAAAGGAAAACAAATGTTGAGAGATGTCTGGCATTTAAATCAAATCAAATACGTGTTTTGACCACAATGGTGTTCAGCTTGTTTGAATTTCACATTACACAGAGACCATTAATTTGCTGCTAACTTTGTGTCAAAGACCTGTAAGGTTCTGTGGCTTTGACATGCACAAGTCTAAGAGCAACCCATTGATTCGGACCATTAGCGAGATAATGCAGACAGCTGTCAAGGAGAGAGAGCGGCACGGAGTATGAACAAGAGGAAGAGAGAGATCCCCACTTTGCACAACACCCTAGCCCCTTCCCTCAGGAGAGGATAGAAGTGGTGCCATGAATAATGCATCACTGCTTAATTTATGGCCAAACTTTAAATAGAGCTGAAACACAGGAGGCGCCATGATATGAAAATCCATCTTGTTACATTACTTGCTAAGCTGGTATGCTTTGACACCCATCTAAAGTGTATTTCAACAAAATCCTGTCACTGATAAACAAAAATGCCTTCAAATGTTGTTTGTATCTTGTTTTCATAACTCATAATTAAGACAGGAATCTTTTTTTTTTTACTCATGCATTGTTCTCATGCTACCTTCTGTGTCTCTCTCATAGTATGGCTCTGTAGCAGCCCTATCAGATATTGTGTCCACCAGCATCTATGAGTAATTTCACAGACTGTAACGTGAATATTAATATTTGTGTCTTTGTTGAGCTTTCTAATTGTGATACCGTGTTATGTGCTTATACCAATCTTTTGTTGTTGTTGTTATTGTTGTTGTTATATCCCTTTTTGCATTTTCTTCTGTATTCTGTTTAGGGAGAAAAATGCAGGTTGGTAGTATTTGCATTTGGAAAATCATCTAAAAAGCCTTTCCATCAGTAAGTATGTAGACAAACCCATGGATAAACAAACACTCTGGTGTGGAGTATACACCAGCACAAAAGTGCTAAGATAAATTATAGACTGAACACATCCACACACACAGGAAATAAGGGTGTAGTAAAGGGCAAGTCATAGAGGGGAGATTTTAGGTGGGTGAATCAGTCATTTGGATACAGGAAACTGGTTTTACAGTCTTTCCCATTACCCTCCAAATTTTGCTGATGAGTGAAATAAGATTTTGACTCGCCCACCTCTTTCTCACTCTGCACTATTGTAAGATTAGGATCTTTGACAAAGACATAGTTGTTCTTTTTGTTTTTCTTCTGTCCCCATTTTAATTTCACATAGCAAGAGCAGTGTCAGCAACAGACGCACTCTTCAGACACCTGTATAAACGAAGCTGAGGTGTGCCGAGTGTGTGGTTAATCTGAGGCCGGGTATGTGGTGTATGTCAGCGAGGCGAGAGGTTAAGAAAGTTACCCAGTTCTGTCACAGACAGCAGTGAAGTGATCACCGTGAACAGAAAAGAATAAAACAGGACAGATTTTTATTCTTTCTTTTTTTAAACACTCAACTCATGTAGCCCACTCACATGACCTAATATCCCTGTGTGGCTGCTCCTACAATATCAAAACATACTTTTGCGCCAGGAACACCAATTCAAATAAAAAATTTTTAAAAATCACATAAATTTTGTGATGTTCTAACTTTTTACTTCTGAAGAAAAAGGCTGGGGAAATATGAAATACTTCATTCCCACTGTCTCTCTTTCTGTAATTAATGGTGAGTTGGGGCCTTCTGTCTCACTGAGTGAACTCCTTTGTAAAAGAAATTATGCACTTTGTAGGAGCTGCCAGCACAAATGCATCTTGAGTTACTGATGCTACTAACTGACAGCTGGCTGACAGCATGTAGTTAGGCAAGCTTTGGAAGTTTGTTTAGATTTATTTGTTATTTCCTTACTTATCTGCAACAGACTGGTGACCTGTCTGGATATAGCTTCCCTCCAACTCTGAATTGGATAAGAATAACAGGATGGATGGATGGATGGATGGATGGATGGACTTTCTTCCTTACAGAATAAAACAAAGATTTATCCAGGTGACAAAATGCCAGCCAGAGTTAAGCTGCACAGGGCAAGATTTCCAGCAAATCCATAAGGTTTTGCAACTTACAAATCCAAGTTACTTCGCTAGCGTCTTTGCAGTCTGCCCAGTTTGTTATAATTAGATCACTATTAGCCAAAGTCCTTCTAGAGGTCTTGGTAATGCCTCCAGGCAGTTATTTTTTTAGGTATTTTGAAGTGAGAGATCCATAAAGGTTTATTCCAGTGGTCACAGGACATAAATACTGCATGCATAATCGCACTGTTGCGCAACCATTGCAACAATGTGATGACGGTCATTTTCAGTGATGATCCTGGAACAACGACAAAACAGGGATATTAAAAAATAAAACTGTTTTATCCAAGCTCTATAATGTAAACCGCTAATTGTGAGTTGGCAATGACAGGCCAGCAGGGCGACATGCACCTCTGTACACAGGAGACAGGAAACAGAAAGCTCATCTCCCAAGTTTTGAGATGAATATTAAGTAGCTTGTATATATATCAGCAGGAGTGCACAGAATCATAGCTGACACTGTACTCATACAGTGATTTATGATTTAGCTTACCTTAATTAGCAGGCTATAGTTGATGGATAATGGCCGAGTAGGTAAAATAGTATTAAATCACATTACTCACCTGTTTTTTTAACTCCCTTTTTAAACATCTTTATCATTTTGTCAGACAGTTGTTATATTTAGAAAATCATTATCAGGATGCAGGAAGAGCAGGCTGATGAGCTACAACAGCTAAATTAATGGTTATAGCTTTACCTTTTAGCACCCGCGGCATGGTCGGCTTTGTAATACACTGCATGAAGCACATACAGTCGCAACCAGAGGTGTCACCCCCCCCCGCAGGCCTGCATTAAAAAAAGACCAGTTTAAGATCCCGTAATGGCTTCACTTTTCAGACTGTATAGGTGTTGCGTAGTGCAAGAAAGATCCTCAATTATTAAATCTGATGTTTCTTAGTGAACATATAGGATGGTGCATATATGTGCAGTAGTGGTTCAGCTTGTCACACAGCCATAGAGAGGGAAGTGTATAGTCTAATATTTTAACTTTATCACATATTTATTCTTTGCTTTTTTTCCCCCCTCTCTCTGTCTCACCCACTCACACAACCGCACTGAGAAGCCACCCAGCTCGGCCCGTAGTGAAGTAAAAATCAACAGACAGAATAAGAGATTTTTCCATTTAAAAATTTATGGATGACTCCCGGTCATATATTCCAGCGAATGAGTGTGTGTGTGTGTGTGTGTGTGTGTGTGTGTGTGTGTGTGTGTGTGTGTGTGTGTGTGCGCTGAGTGTGTATATCATAGAAACAGAAAGAAAGCCCGAAGAGAAAGATGGTGTGTGTGTGTGTGTGTGTGTGTGTGTGTGTGCGCGTGTGTGTGTTGGGGGTCAGTGAACAGAGTGACCCTGAAAAGTGCTGAGCTATAAATGTAACCCCACATTTACTGTTTCCTTTTTCACATTTGGTGTTTCTTTTTCCCCATCTTTTTTTCTTCCCGCCTTACTTTTCTAACTGTATTCGTCCCTTTCTCCGCCTAATTTCCCCTTTTTTAATTAAAACAGTAGTAACTGTGCACTTTTTTCAAATGCATAAAAAGAAGGCTTTTATGAAAACGTTGAATTAAAAAAAATTGCTTACCAACACACAAACCACTCGTAATTTCTAAATTAGGCTAAAATTGAAGAGCCTGTGTAATACTAGATGGAGAGCCATTTGGGAGCTGTAAGAGCCGGCTCTTCTAAGGGAGCTGAGCCAAAAGAGACAAATCTTTGAAAAAGAGCCCGACCTCCCATCACTACCAGCCAGAACCTCATAGGTTTGAAACACCGGAGACCAGTACACACTGGAGAGATTATATCTCTCGGCTGGCCTGGAAACACCTCAGTCTTCCCCCGAGTGAGCTGGAGGAGGTGGCTGGGGAGAGGGAGGTCTGGGCTTCTCTGCTTAGGCTACACGGCCCCGGATAAGCGGTAGAAAATGGATGGTTGCCTTCTCATCTTTACTAACATAAATACAAGAGGAAATGATACTTATCCGCCCATGCATTGGGTGAGCAATGTTGTGAATCTGTCAACGCACTTTGAAGATCAACATGACAGCTTTGACCATTCATGTTGTCTTCGATGGATTTCTTGCATGAAATAAACTTAGCGGATGACTGAATTCCAACAGGCGTATGCTACAAGTGAATATTCTGTTTTTTCACTTGGAGAAAAAGTGGCTGAGCATTGTTCCCAGTCAATCTGGCAATGCCACACCTACGTTTGTAACATATCAATAAATGTCTGTGTAGCTATCATAGACTGCATGGGAAACTCTTTCTGGAGTGTTGAGGCCTGCTTCTGTTCAGAGCGCCAGGGTCATCCAGAGAGTGAATGGAGATCTCAGCTTCTGATACAAACACAAACACACAACGGGGACAACAGATCCAAAACACATGTGGGGAGAATTGAGTGTGTGCACTAACAAAGGACAACCTGTGCACTCCAGAAGTTATTTAGAAGACAGAAAGAGGGGAACGAGCTATCAGATAGATCTCGTGTATCAAAGATCTGCATTTCCTGCAGTAGCATTTCATCTCATTCCTATACTGCTGGATTGCGATACATGGATACAGTGGGCCATCAACCCCGCTTTTTGGCCCGCAGGACACAGTGACTTACCATCTGCACCATCTGCAACCTCCAGAAAATGCAGCGCACAAGGAAAAAGTGGTGTTTACAGAGAGAAAATCTTTTTTATTCTTATAATTTTCTATGCTTATCATTCTGTTTGTGGCACTTTTTTATTGCCCATGGGGAAAACCTAGTAGGCCTGCAATGTACATCAGTCAGAATTCAAGCACATTCACCACACATGCTGATATTGTTATGCACTGTGTTCAGTGGTCATCATATAAAAGAATTAAGTGATTTCATATGCAACTGGGACAGAAACAATATCCAGTGGTGTGGAGCTGACATGGGACACAATGCATTAAATATTAAGTTGCCTGTGTTACAGTAAATTAGGTACCAAAATGATGTGGACATGAAGTTGATGTGTTAATTTATGTCACAAGTTTGGAGATTACGCTCCCATTTTATTGTGGGTAAATACTTTGTGGTGAGGGTTTTTTTTTTTTTTTAAAGAAATGCTTCACCATATTTTATTACTGTTAGATCATATTTTTCCATGAGTCTAATGCTGCTTCAGATGCCTTTTCACTGAATGTTTGTAATTTTGTGGCAGACTTTGGCATGAGAAGCATTGGAGTGGAAGTTTAAAGTCAAAGATACTGTATTAGATATCGGCTGTTGGCGGTGGCGGGCCAAAAACATCAGTATCGGCCTTCAAAATCCCACAAGAGATCTGCCGAGACAGAGAGAGTAACTGAGCTGTGTCTGTTTTCAGGTATTAGCCAAGCCCGAGGCCAGAGGGAATCCTCAGCCAGCTGCTGTGGTTTTGGATAAGGCTATATCCTGGAATAGAACACGGCGATACTGGCTGTGACGAAGCCCAGACAGATTTACATTGAGGGCAGAAAACTATTCCTGTCTTCAAACTGCCCACATGCAGCCACTGTTTTCACCAACATTTTTGTGATTTTTATCCCCCATGCACAGACAGAGTTTCACTATCATATGTTTGGTGGCTGGTGGTAATTTCCTCTGCTTTCTTACCCTGACCTGGAAACAGACATCTTTTGAGCACTTTGTCTTCATTGGAACCAAAAAAGCACAGACCAAAAAAAAAAAAAAAAAATCTGAAAAATAGAGACGAGCCAAAGGGAATCCTCAGCCAGCTGCTGTGGTTTTTGGAGTAGACTATTTCCTGGAACACAATACAGGAGTATTAGCTGTTACAGAGCCCAGAGAGTTTTATACTCAGGGCAGGAAAACAAATCTTTATGTCTTCAGGCAAGCATAGGAACTGGTTTCTAACAGCCACTTTGATTTTTTGCAAAACACAAAATCTTGGGAATAATTATTGGTTGATATGAGACATCGGTCACGGGCGGTGGCCGAAGCTCAAGGTGGACCCAAATGCAGACGCGAAAGAAACGGTACTCATAATAAATCGACAATTTATTAGGAACAGGAACAGGTACAACAATAAAACTACTATTACACTGGGTTTTAATGAGTCTGTCAGGGAGCCCAGTCCTAAATACCACAGGTTCACTGGTTAAACAGTTCACAAATGAAGGGGTTGATCTAAACAGAAGGAGGGTTATCTGTTTGGTAACAAATGATTAAAGTCCAGAAGTAGCCAGGGGGTGAGCGGGTGATAAGAATAAAGTGGCTTACTTGAGGATGACCAAGGCAGACTCCAAAGAGGGGTAATGTGAGTTGCTGCAGCGACTCTAAGGTTCGTCCAGGAGGGCAAGCAGGCTGGAGAGGAATGAGGTTCACTGTGGTAAGTTGAGAGGTAGCCAGTTCCGACAGTACAGGTAAGTCACCAGGAGAATGATCACCTAAACCTTTCATGAAGCACAAACAAAAAGTCAGGCACTTAGTAAACTCGAAAAGGCTTGAGGTTGACTACCACACAGGTTAGCTGACGCTGGCAAACACAGGAGGCTAAAGCTGGTCCTTAAATGCAAGCAAGCTCACTGGTATCGAGCAACAGGTATGCAGGGCCGCTGTGTGTCAGCCTCCAGCTCCGCCCTGGTGAGGAAAAACCATCCTGCCGACCTCCTGGATCAACAGAGAATGATAGCGAGAGAGACGACCATAACAACAACATCAGGATCTATGACAACATGAAGCTTTTACAACTGATTGCTGATTGTAATTTCCTCCTCTGTGGTTCAGCTGTCTTCTTTCATATAAAACAACATTGGTGGCCTGCTGTGCAACAGCACCTGACGCATGTTTTTAACACCATGAATTAACACCAAACCTGGAGTGAACTGTCAACGAGTCAGGATCTTGGCTCCGTTTACATCCTGGAATAGAGTACAGTAACCTTTCCCACTGACGCAGCCTCATATATTGTGCAGTGAAGTCACAAAAAGGAGGACCAGTAAAATTCATCTACACATCTTTATGAATTATTTGTTTTTATGTTTTAATTAGTAGCTTTGAATTAATGCTCATGATTGGTATTGTCAGAAAGAACCACAATATATCCCACCATTCTTATGGAGAGAAATATGCCTCAAAAGTGTTACAAAATGGTTACAAGTGTGAGATATAATCTATTAGTGTAAACTAAGATTTATACATGTGTACAGTAATTACACGCAAAGCTATTTTAAATCCAAACCAAGTGATCATTTACACCAAATTTTTTAGGTTTGTAGACCTGGGGGGGGGGTTTCCCATGATGCATTAAGTATTTCTTTTTCACTCACCTGTTTCACTCTGTTTATACCCCACTCTGGATTTAATCATTAGTTGTTATTAATCTCTGGCTCCCTTCCACAGTGTCTTTTGTCCTGTCTCTCTCCCTTGATCCCCAACTGGTCATAGCAGATATCTGCCCCTCCCTGAGCCTAGTTCTGTCAGAGGTTTCTTCCTGTTAAAAGGGAGTTTTTCATTCCCACTGTCGCCAAGTGCTTGCTCATAGGGGGTCGTTTTGATTGTTGGGTTTTATCTGAATTATTGTCGGGTCTACAATATAAGGCAATATATATATATATATATAATATAAGGCTTTATATTATAAGGCAAGGACTTATAAAGGTGCTGTCAGTTATTGTGGTCCTGTTTGGAAGCATAGTATGTCTGCCTGATGATATTTTCCCTAACCTGAAATGTTGAATATCATAAAGTGTTGGTTTATTGTTGGTTTATGAATGACTGTGTTTTCAGTCACTGACAACCTCTGGTTTCTAGGGAAGTGTATTCCCTGACCAGTTGGTGAGCAGTTCCTGGACGGTGCTGGCTGTCACTGGGTGAAATCATTCATAAAAAAAGCTGCTGCACCAAAAACATCCTTGTGATTGCTCTCCAAGCTGTTGTGAAACTTGGGAGCTTAAGAGTAAGACTTATCACTTGTCATTGAAAAGTTCCACTATCAGCAAGTCAGCATTTCCCATGCCAACTACTGGCAACCACGGCAACCTGCTAGAAACCAATGCAATTGCAAGCAGGCTTTTGATGCAGCACTCTATACCTCAATATGAGCAATTTCACACTAACAACTGCCAGCAACTTCCAGTGAGCACTCATCAACCGTTCTCATAATGCATACTATTCCCTAGCAACTGATGGCTGCCAGGGGGTCACTGATTGGTCTCTAGGCCTGCATGAATCAGACTTTTGATTTCACAGTGACTGCCAACTGCTTGCAAGTGGTCGGGGAACACACATTTTTCCCTGGTGGCCAGTGGTTTCCAGATGGTCACTGCAGGTCTGTGTGACCAAGGCATTAGCTAGAAAAGTTATCAGCAGAATCCCTGATACTGTAACAAGTCAAGTAAATGGTTTATGTACTGGACACAATTACCAGATACTGCAACAAAGTACAATTATGAACACTAATATATATATATTGCTGTGTTCATAATGTTTCCATGTTCCAACTAAAAAGAACATGCAGCTGGACGAAGAAATTTCCAAATCAGTCTAGAAATGGGAGCGTCCAGGAACATTCTTGAGAGCTCAGTGAGGGTTTGTGAACTTGACACTAAACATTTGAACACACTGGGTTCACACTCACAAATTCCTGCAGCAATCTAGTAGAAACAAATTTGCTGTTTTGCCTCTTCTTTTTCAATAAGTAACAATTAGGACTTTTGGAACATTAAAACTTTAGTTTTCTCCCAAAGATATTTGGCATAACTTTGTAATTGCGTGTTATTTCCTTCAGTACAAATCTGCTTAATAAAACAGATTTGGACCTATTCATGGAGCCTAATACTATTAATCCAAGTGGGAAAAGGCAATTTTAGATGGTTCATTTGGTAAATGTATCGATGTCAAGAAAAAGCAAGCAACAACTGAGACATAGTTGAGAAAGTGGATATACAATCCTGCATCTATAGGCAAAACTTGAGTTTAATTAAACTACTTTACATTGATTATTGCCATTAGGGCTAGCAAGGTTTAATATAAATCATGTATAATAGGCTGCATTCTTGAACCCATCAAACACGGAGGCAAATTCGCACAGTGGCTCACGGTATTTCCACATCTCCCTCTGGTCGCTGCTCTGTGCTCAGAAAATGTCAGAGCAAAGCATCTGCGAGTTACAGATGTGCATTTGATTCCAGGTATTAGTCCTAGCTAAATCCTAAAGGACTATTGTGGGTTTGGATCAGGTTAAATCCCAGAATACAATACATCAATATTAGCTGTGACCAACACCAAAGAGCTGTACGAGTGAAACGCAAGATAATTCGATTTGATTGCTGGCTCCAGCGTGAGATAGCTGAGCTGTTGCAGCCATTTGCGATTTGAAGAATCACTGTGGAGGGAGGCTGTGTTTCGGGAAAATTTGGGAGGGGAAAAAAGTTGCTTCTCTCTTTTGTTCTTGCATTTCTCTCCATGTCCATTTGTGTATTTGTTATGTACTAGATCCATGTGGGTTTCATAGGTGGCTTGATATGTCATATCTTCCATCTGGCCATCTGTGTGTTTTCTTATTGCTGTTTTTCATCACTCCATTTCTCTTTAATCCTTCACGTTGATCCCTCTGGATCTTCACCTTTTTCTCTCCGGTTGTCCTCTATTTCCTGCTGTGATTTAAATTTTCTTGTAAGGGGCCAGTGCTGAGCTTGAAAGCAAAACTATGCGGTAGTTGCTTGACAACTTTGCCAAAGCGTTCCAATCCATCACATCATAATCCATCAAGTTTCTATGCAAATATGTGACGTCGCTGCTACAGTCCGCTCAGCAGTTGTGTTTCATGATTGATGACTTGCATTGTCACCGCGGTGCCGTTACCTCCCGAGTGTTAATGAAACGTGTGTACGTGTGAGAGAAAGGTGTGTGTGCTCGCCTATGCACATGCAGTGAGAAGTTTCTTCTTCTATAGACTGACATCACTTTGTTTGGGATGCTGTTGTGTCTGTACACTCGGTGACCGTTGCTAGGGTCCTCTGCTTTGTCTGCTGTGTACGTGAAAGACATGGACGGATAAACAGAGCAATATCACGCATTTGCTAAATTGTGCAAGTGGTGGTGCATTTTTATAACATGCTCGGTACAGAAAAAGAATTGCAGGATATTTCTTGACAACTGAAAAACATTGCAAACGGTTAGCTTAAAAACAGTATTTAAAGACAGCAGTTGCCAAACCTGTATATGGAAGAATGTGTCAATTATGGGCAAACATGATGACATTTACCCATGATAAAAGGTACAAAATACTAGAGTAAAGCGCAGAAATACTTTATAATCAAAATTTAGTTATCCTTTTCATGAAAGGGGGTATAAATAACAAAATAAAAAGAATAATAATGAAGACAGAACTAAATATAGAAATGAGTCCAGAAAGTAGATGCGCCTGTACACATTAGGGAAAGTTGAAAACAGAAGGATACAGGTGGATTTCTTTTTTTAATCAGTGCATTACACTCCAATTTTCACACACACATACAACTATAATAAACAGTTATTTTAAAATTTGAGCTGATTTTTCCACAGCAGCTTGAAGGAAGCCAAGAAAAGCACATGCAAGGTGCTTTCAGGTGCCTGTGGGAATCTCTGATTCGACTCCAGATTTCACCTTTTTACTTTCTCGGATTCATTTGGCACAGTCGGTACTTTGCTCAGTTGAGCAAAGGTTCCCCACGGTTCTCCGCACCTCCATCATCCACTCTGTCCTGCTCGCTACCCAGGGTGGTATCTATCATTTGCATCTACCTAGCTTTGTCTCACATTATAGCAGCCTTCACCAGACGTGCTGACTTCATGCAGCATTTTACACTGATTTCTATGGGGATCAAAATGAAAGTTTAAGGTGTAAGTGGGCATCATTTATTTTCTTTCTTTAGCACTTTAAAATGCCAAAGGAGTCAAAAATGACCCCCTTGGTGGTTCTAGAGTTGAAGGCGGCTCTGGGAGTTCTTCGCCCTCCACATGTTTTCACACTTTTGGAAAGATTAAAGCAGCAAGACAAGCAAGTTTTTTTTGTTTTATTAAGCAAGGTGCTTCTGAGGGATATTTGCTGCACTTCTATATACCTTTCTCCAGTGTCTCCCCCCTTTTTTTAGTGTTTACATAAGTTGCCAGGGTTAGCTAACTCATGCTCAGTTGTTTTATAGCCAAATTTATAGAAGACTTGAGAAAGATTGCAAGTTTGCTTTGGTACAAGTTATTTTCAAATGACTGCCTTGTGTCTCCACATCTCTGCCTTTGCCAGTCTGGGTTTTCCAGTTACGGCTATCTACACATATTTTCATGCATTTATATGTTGCATGTTTTTAATTTAAATGATTGCTGTTAGACAAATTTTCCCCTGAAGGGATCACAAAGTTTAAGTGAAATGCCAGGACCTCAAAACTTGTGCTTTTACAGAGTCATCCGTATGCATTTATGTGTGTATGGGATGTGGGTTGTCTTTGCTAAATGTCACAGTTGAGCGTCAGTGTGATAAAACATCTCTTAGCACGGCATTGATACTTATCACACGTAGTCAACACATCGGTAATCCATTTGTTACACACACACACACACGTACACACGCACACAAACAGATGTAGGCGTGAGTTTGTCATATTTTTCACATAAATTTTACACACTTCAGGACTTACTCACACAGTGGCACAAATGTATTCGCACAAAGGTCCAAACTCAAGCACATGCACACACTCAAATACATAATACATGTATTATGCAGGATGCATACACGCATATTTTACGCACATGCACACACACATTTACAGACCACAGAATGATAATTTGAAAAATACAAAACCAGAAAATCTCTGCAAGGGATTTTTTTTTTTTTTTTGCAATCTGTAATCCTCTTTCGTTCATTTTTTTATTTCAGTTTTCTTAGCAGTCCTAATTAAAAGCACCTGCACTGACTTCTTCTTTCCTCCATCGTTGCTCTCAGCCCTCGCGCTTGTGCCGTTCTATCTTCTTCTAAAGCTCACAACAAGGATTTGGTCCATTCTGCAGGAATGCAAAAAGTCTTTCATTTCCATAAAATAATTCAGGAAAAAAAAATCAGCATGTAGAAGATACTGCAGAAAGTATGAATTTGAATTATCGAGCCCAGAATTTCATTTAAGCTTAGAATCAGGACAGTTTCATAGCAAATAATCCAAACCACGCCACAACATATTCATGACTTACCTCGTGTTGTGGATGGGCCAATTCGCTATCTGAACTTTTGTCCATTTTCAGCGGCTTCTTCCTTCCTAACATTTGTATGGAATTATGTTTAGGTCAAAAAGTCACATGCAAGCAAAAACACAATCCGTGCAAGAAAAAAATAATCCCATGCAAATAATTTAATTTCACGGGCGCAGGAATGCATTCACATTCGCTCAGTGAATTTCCGCGTGCGTAGAACTGAGCAGCCACGCGCACAAAGAAGCCAGCTGGCACGCGAGACTGTCTGCTGTGAAACACGCGCTGCAGCAGTTTTACGCACCCCACAGGTGACTCACTTTTGACCTAAATATAATTCCATACATTTGTTTCTGCCCACTGGGGAACATTTTATTGAGAACTATTCAACCCTCATCCTGAATCTTCCCTGTGCTAATGTGTTTGTATTTTGCCTAACCATAACTCCACAGCTAGCCACAAGGTACCAGACCATTCGATGCAAACAAACTCAATTACACAAACCCTCCAAATTGTGCTGGTTTTTAGTTTTTTGTCTTTATTTATGTAGAAAGTTATAACAGTGCTGGGTTTTTTTTGTTTTTGTTTTTTTTTTAAAAATGCATATATCAAAACACTGTATTTTATTATTAGATTTCAACTAGCTCGCTAACTTACTTTTTTGTAACACAGAGGAGAACAGCCACATAGATCACATAGATGCTTTTTTTTTTCAAAGAATCTGTGTTTTCTCAGTGCTTGTTTGCTTTTGGAGTCTGAAGGAACATTTGGACCTTGAAATGGCTAATAAGGCCAGAGCTAGCAAACAGGGGCACAAGTATTTCGCAGGTGTCAGTTTGTGGGCAGATTTGGTCAACATAACAGTGCTGCAACTGTATAAGATACAATTACAAAACTCTACTGGGGTGCAACTCAGCGAGCAAGAGGTCAAAATGAAGGCTGCAATTGAAGAGGAGTGTGATCTAACCTATGAGTATGGAAATGAAGGGAATCATTGGCCAGCCCACTTTATACTCCTGTCCCATATTTATTTATTTCAAAATGTCCCAAATCAGCTATTTTGTCTTGTATTAAACATAATAGTTTTGAAGATGGATGCACTCTATGAACTCACCGGCTTTGCAGTTTGTATGCACCTTTGCTGGAAGGTCTCTAGTGAAATTCTGAACCACTAAAGCTTCTTGTGGCACATGTGCGCAATTGGCATTTGAATCATATGGCGTCTGAAAAATATGGATTCAGATTCAAGTCATTTTTCAACTGAAGGACCTTCATTGTTCTTAAAATACTGTAAATATGTTGTAGTTTTTAAAATTCACAGCTGGATAGGTCAACTCGATCTTTTCAATTAGATCCTGAATGAGACAATGGATGCAAAATGTGAATAATCAGCTGCATATACGGTACAGGAGATCAGTTGTTTTATGATTTCATGACTACGCAGGTTAGAATAGAAACTTGCATCATGTCACTATGCACTGACTCATCTGGTAAACTCTTATATAAGGTTGTATTGTGCTATTTAGCATCTGGTAACCTTTGGCTGTCCTTCCCAGTCGAGCAGGGGAATCCAAGTCACCGGAGGCAAAGATGAAAAGTGCGTTATAGATCACAAATGCAACAGGAACAGCCTTGTTTACTTCTGCACTCCCATTAAAACTCAACCTTTCAGGTTCGTGACAGAGGTTTCCTCAGGACACCCAAACACACACAAAGCAACCAGGGACTGTTTTTGCAACATGTTAGCTCACAGGATGCTCCCACTCTCAGAGTGTGTTTTCCAGCCAATGACAAATGAGCTTCTGATTGAATTCATCAACAACATGGCATCTGGATGAAAGATGATGAGATGGAGGGATGGAGAGAGAGAGAAGGGGGAGTGATGGAGGGGGAGGTCCAGTTTCCGAAGGGCTGGGATGTTGACTGAGTGGAGGTAGAGAGATGGAAAGAAAAAGAAACAAAGAAAATTAGAGTGAGTGGAAGACAAAGCTTCTGCCTTCCCTCACTTTGTGATCGGGCTAATTTACGATCCAACCATGACTCACCGATGTCCGCTTTATTAATCGCCGCTGTTGAGCTGACGATCATGTGACTAAACCAAGGATCGAGTCCCTGAGCTCCACGTGACTCGGCCCTCTCTGTGTTTGTGCAGCTTTTAGTTGTCCAATGTTTGCGAGGAAATCAAAGTCCTTGTTTTCACAGTGCCATGCTTGGAACTGTTTTGCAACAAACTTCGGTGTTTCGTTGAAGAGAGGATTACTTCATGCATTGAATATGCACGCAGCAGTTGGGTGTTTTGTGCCTTTCAACATGATTTATGGAGGCTGATTCATAGTACAGAGTCATCACATTCAATTACTTACACAAATAAGACAAACTTTTGATTCCTGCGGGAAATTCAAAGCAGAGGATGACATGATGAGTGTTATAAATAAAAAATTAATTGAACAATAGAATTCATGGAGGCTGGTGATGTGAACAAGACTGGAGTCCTGGACATGTGGTGCAACACAGGAGTGTAAAGCTTGGAGGACTGTTGATTAGGCCATTTTTGGAGCTTGTCCTAACACTAACACTAACGTTACCCCTTTATTAAAAAAAGGGGGGGTCTGAAATTAATTTTGAGAGTGTACTCATTGTAGTTCACGTAGTTTGATAACAATGGATTTGTTTGAATGTTTTTAATAATGGAGTAGTGTAATTTTCTCTACCGTTTCTCTTTTTGATGGTCAGTGATGGTTTTTGGTATCATTTTCTTTGCACACCTTTGGTTTCTGTCATTGTGTTTCATGTTGGTCTTCATGTTTTAGTACAATGGCTTTTGGTTATGTCTTGCTTTAATTTGAAGGTTAGTTTTTCCTTGTGTTTGATAGTTTCTATTTATACAGCCATGGTGAAAAGAAAGTACACCCTCTGTCAGATCTAAGGTTTTTAAAAAATAATTAAAAAATCATCTGGTCCTCACCAGGCCTTACGATTGGGGAAATCTAACCTGAGGTGAACAACAACCCAATACATATTACAATGTGTCATTTGAGAAAAACTAAACCATTTATGCACAGCTCTCTAAAGGTCCCACTACAGCATTTCAGTCAGGTTGAGGTCTGGAATTTGACTGGACCATTGCAACACTGATTATTTTCTTTTTCAGTCAGTCTGTTGTAGATTTGCTGCTGTGTTCGGGTTCATTGTCCTGTTGCATGACCCAACTTGGGCTAAACTTTAGCTGTCAGACAGATGGCCTCACATCGGACTCTAGAATACTTTGGTATAGAGAGGAGTTCATGCTTACCGCAAAGACTGGAAGGTGCCCGGGTCCTGTGGTTGCAAAACAAGCCCAAATCATCAACCCACCACTGCTTGCCAGTTGGTATGTTTCCAGCTGATGTGACCCTGTGCATTATGGCCAGACATCTCCACTTTGATCTGGTTTGTCCAAAACACATTGTTCCAGAAGTCTTGTGTTTTGATAAGATGCTACAAACCTAAGTTGTGCTGCCATGTTCTTTTTAGAGAGAAGAGGCTTTCTCTTGACAACCCTTCCAAACAAGCCACACTTGTTCGGTCTTCTACTAATTGTACTGTCAGAACTTTAACATTTGTCATGCTAACTGAGGCATGTACAGTCTGAGGTGTAGCTCCTGTTTTTTGTTTGGGAATTTTTCTCTGATCATTGCAGTTATAGTGGTGAATTTGCTGGCACCGCCACTCCTGGCGTGATCAGCAACTCTGTTGAACGTTTTCCACTTGTGAATACTCTTTCTCACTGTAGAATGATGGACTTTAAATTGTTTGGTAATTGACTGTATAACTCAGATTGATGAGCAACAACAGTTGATTCTCTAATATCATTGCTTGGCATTGTGTTAACACACACCTGAATGCTACAGACCAGCAAACTGCCAAAACATCTGCTTTCATAGAGATGCTCACACTTGCTGATTATCAGTTAATAGAGTGCATTTGATTAGCAGCACTTTGCTGCTACTTACCCTCTTAATTGCTATGGAAGCAGTGAAGCTGTATTTGGTTTTTCACACAGTGCTTCTGCTCTTTGGTTTAACCTTTGTTAAATTACTAAAGACACAGTGTAATATGTCATGTTTTAGTTTATTTGAGGTTGTATTTACTAAAGTTTAAGACCTGCTAAGGTCATTTCTTTTATTTCTTTTTAAATTGAATGTATTTTTAGTATGTCGTGATACATAAAATGTTAGCGTTTAAAGAGTGTGTGCTTTCCTTTTACCATGACTATATGCATGTATGTTTTTTTCCCCCCATGTGTGCCAAAATGCTTACTTTTAGTTCACTCAATATGACACTGAGTCCACCGCAACCAAGAGCATGTATCCAAACTAGTTATCTAAGATGTGTCCTGATGTGGTGGAGAACTAGCTAATGTGGAATATAGCATCAAGGTTACTGGGAAAAATGTCAAATTTGTGCAGCAACTCCAATGCCAATCCATCTGGAAGCACTGAAAGGGTTCAAGTTCACCTATGTACACCTGAAAAACATATATATATATATATATATATATATATATATATATATATATATATATATATATATATATATATATATATATATAGATAGATAGATAGATAGATAGATAGATAGATATAGATATATATATATGTATGATGTAATAATGTTATATATTTGGCATTTAGTTGGCATTTAAATTCATATTTATAAACCCTTCTGATGGAGAAACAGTTGTTTTGCCTTTGTCAGCAGGAGAAAATCTCAGCTGGTTCTCTCTGCTTCCAAATGTGTTGTATATTTAGCATGTGTGTGAGTTTGTGTGTACCATTTATCTCTTCTCTGTCCACTTTGAACTGGGGTATCTACCTATTTTTCTGGCTCTTTTACCAGTAATGGTTCTTTTGAGCTATTTCAGAATAAAAGCCTACCTCAGCTATAATGGAAACCTTAAAAGTGGGAATGTACTTGTTGGCAAGAATTCCTGCTTTCATCTAAACATGAAAGCAAAGAACTTGGGGTTATATGCTTCAGGGAGGCAGTAGCAGTATTTTACGGATCTTTCAGACATTTCCAAAGCCACATTTGATTTGTCTTGCAGTGGAGCATTTGTTGGGTCGATCATGGTAGGACCACAAATGGATTTCTGTATCTATTAAGGGTATAATTTCTTCTCCATTCTTCACGCAGCTCAGAGATATGTCCAGCATATGCATCCCTGTGAGGGCTCCTCATCACCAGGCATGCTGTTTATTTAGGAAGGCACAGTGACTACTTTAGTTATTTCAAGATATTTCCTCCTGATTAATATTGAACTCTGTCCTCTAATTTAATCTCCTTTAAATGATTGCGACATAAATCAGACAGAATTTTTTTCAATGTGTCATCAAGGACTTTTTTCCCTTAAAAAATTGGTTTTCTAATTGAAAGTTTTAAAGTCTTCTTGGAAAAACTTGGATGAAACGAGAGTCTCTATCTTTCAAGTCATCATAATTTCATTTGCATGTGTTCTGTTCAATTTATCTGTTGGGGCATTTTCACTTTTTACAGAATGGAAGCGTGAATCAAGACCATCATTGGTAAATGCATCATATTTTATGGAGAGAATCTGTGAAAAAAGGTGCGGTAAAATGTTTTTATTCAAAATCATTTACAACTGCCCACTGCAAGCATCAGTAAAATCCTTCCTGTGTCCTCACATAACTCCACGGGACTGACCTTGTTGCTGGAATAGTGATAAAAGTTTTCCCTGAACATTGCTGCAAAAGAAAAAGTGTGTTGTAATGCCACTGCAGGGTTCTTCTACAAATTGGTGGAAAGCTGTTTCACAGTGGCGTCCTGGTTTCTTAGTTCTTAAGTCTTTTACCTCATACCTAAGGCATGATTACACCAGAACGTTTTTCTTTTTCAAAATGTGGTTTTACCAGCAGCTCCACGTTGGCCTAACATTAGATAACTATTGCATTTGTGAGCTATCCACTAGCACACTAGTCACAAGTCGGTAACAGCTGTCGCTGTCTGAGACGTACCAGAAACCCACATTGTCCTACGCATATGCAAAAAGGGCTCATTTTTGTTCCTTCCTTTGAAAGTAAAAGTCCTTCATGTGCACTCTTTGGCCACTTTGGTAGGTACACCTGTTTTACTGTTTGCTAACAGTATTTCTTTGGGATTTATTAGAAATTGAACAGATTACACTATGATACATAACTCTCACTGAACAAATAGTCTTTTCATGCTAGTCTATATAACACGGGGCATTTTTACAGTGTGTGGTGCATATCTACTTCTTACACCTGCTGTGACTGCAAAGACTGTGTTGTGGCCTACGAGCTGGTCGTAACACACCTAATGCATGTATTTTGTGTCTTCCTGGCCATCTTGGGTCTACACACATTGCCGCTCTCGTTTTGTTGTTACTGGATCTAGAACAGATTAAGATCAGGGAACATCTCCTGATGTGAATCTCTAGATGGCAGCTGGGATAAAAAGTTAAAAATTAGATTTGATGCCCTGCACAAGAATAACCACCATTTTTGTTGGCACTGGGTGCACCACAGCAGCAGCGATGTGGGGTGGCCTGTTGTTTCGGCAAGAAACCATTTTTTCATCATCCATACTTCTCCACTTGCTGGGTGCTGATGGGCTTGTTTTGGAGCTGGCTGGTGATCAGTCGGGTCCTTGTCTTCAGACTATAAATTGATGGCGCTGCTTTAGAGTCCCAACTGCAGAGGCCTGGATTGGACCAGACCATTTTCTTTGTGTCTTTCCCCATTACTACTGTTCTACTGTTTGCACTATCCTATCCAAAAGGCCGTATGTTCCCTTCCTGTTCATTATCTCCAAATCGTCTCTCTTGCCTGAAATCACTGAGGTTCCTTGAGCAGAGAATAGTTTGTCATCTTGACTGATATGGAGTTACAAAGGCAAAGATATTTATTTGTTGTGTACTACCCCTCATTTGCAGCTGGGATAGCTGGGATAGCAAGGCAGAGGGTGAAATGTGCAGGAATTAGGGAGCAGACATGCAGGCTCATGTACACACATACACACAAACACACGCACGCACACAAACAACAGACCACGTAAAGTACTGTGAAGAAGCATTTGCTTCCTGCCTGATTTCTGAGTTATTTGCATATTTGTCACACATACATGTTTCAGATCATCAATCAAATTATAATATTACCATTTTTATTCATAAAAGCACTGTAAAACAACCACAACTGAAACAAATTGCTGTACATTTGAAACATACAAAGAAAGTAACTCTGTTGCATTTAAAAACATGCAATTTAGTTCAGTGTCTCGCTGGGGTCCAAAGCCAAGGAAAAAAGACAGGTTTAAAGTTGTATTTTAAAAATGGACATTGAAGGGGCTTCTCAAAAGGCAAGTTATACAAAGGCAAGCTATTCCATAATTTAGGAGCAACAATAGAGAACACCCTGTCCCCTCTGAGCTTTCTTCTGGATCTCGGTACTTCAGGAGCAGCTTGTCAGCTGACCTGAGAGACTGACAAGGTATGTAGAAATGATGAAGCTCAGAGAGGTAAAGCAGGTGAAGACTGAAAAGATTTTAAAACATAAGAATTTTAAAATGGACCATAAAATATACAGTCAGTGAAGTGATGCCAAGACACAGGCTATGTGGACTCTCTTTGTAGTTCCTGTCAAAAGTCATGCAGCAACATTTTAAACCTGCTACAGACTCGAGAATAGCGACTAATTGACTCCCACATAAAGTGAGCTACAGTAGGAGAATTAAAAGACAAGGAGAAATAAAAGCATGGATCACCTTTTCAAAGTGCTGCCTAGAAAGAATAGATTTTACTGCTGCCAAGGTTTGAGTCCCGTTACATCTGGCATAAAACTAACACATTTCATAAAAAGAACATCACTCCAACAGTCAAACATGGTGGTGGTGGTAGTGTGATGATGTGGGGCTGCTTTGTCCCACAGACCTGTACACCACACAAGGGTTAAACGAGCGCCAATTTAACCATTTTTATTTATGTTATCAGAGCATGGTTATGGCTGGTGTAAACAGCATGTTAGCAAATGTTGGATAATGATATTCTAAAGCAGCATGTGCCAGTGTTTCTACGTGGAAAGCTTGCAGTCTGGTGAAAGCTGTAAGCAATTCATGCTCTGACAGAGAAAGTTAAAAATAGCTAGCTAGTCTAGCTAGTTGGGGGGGACGGGGCACCGTGTATCCAACTCAGGCCAGTTTGTCCCGTCTCTTGTTTGTGTCTACTGTCGAGTGAATGGGCGTCTAGTGTGAGCAGGCTACCCTCTGCGGTGGGGGCAGCGGCACCGGTCTGAGGTGCTGTGGTGCTCCGTGATGCTGTCACCATGGCCCCGGGCTCACCTCCCCCTGCCTTGTGTTGGGTTGCGGGAGGTCAGGGTGCCTATTGAGCCAGTGGACAACTGGCTCTTCTTCCAGGTTGCCCCTTTTCTTCCTGGTTATATGCCCCCCACACACACACACACACACACATACACACATACACACACACACACATACACATACACACATACACTCGCACACAGACTACATATCACTCACAAATGTAGGGTCTTGGAGAGGCCACGTGTGGAGCCACACAGCCACTTACCTCTCCTTTTTATTTGCATTATAGTCGTTATTATTCACAACACATTCTGATACACACAGGACCTTTGGGGCAGGCATGTTACCCAGAGGTTGATGAGATGGGGCCGCTGAGGTGGCCCCACTCAGATCCTCATTACTGTCTGTCCCCAAATTTTATTTGCACTTTAGACATGGAGGGTTTTGGGGGGGCAGTGTGGGCGAGCACTGATGACCAGCAGTTGGTGCTTGTGGCACAACTGTCCCCTCAATTTTAACTGCACCCTATACACCTCATTCATACACAAACATAAACACATACACTTACACTTGGGGAGGGGGAGGAGTGTGTGGGTCATCCCACACCCTGATTTCTCACAGTCCTCGCCCAGGGTGGGGGTCGGGTGGTTCTTCAGGGACCGGGCTGGCAGCGTCTTGGGGTTGACTGTTGGCCCTGGGGGGTTTGCCACTCACCCCATCTTCAGAGGGTGGATAGATATGGATGAATGTGTGTCTTTGTGTATTTGTCACAGTCTTCGTGAGTGTATTTGGGTGGGTGAGTGTGTGTGTATCTATGCATATATATGTGTGTGGGTGAGTGTGTGTGTGTATCTGTGCATATATGTGTATGTGTGTGTGCATGCGTGTGTGCATGCGTGGTTGCATGTATGGCCGGACCTGGGTTTGTGCCTTCGTGCCTTGCCTCCCTGCCGCTCCTCGCTGGTTGCCTCCTCCCTGCCCTGCCCCCGTGAGAGTGTTGGGTGCCTTGGGGTTCCGGGCGGGGCTGGATGTTCTGGCGTGGGTGTTGACCTGCTCCCCTGGGGGTTGTGGCACGGGGCTGTGTTGGCTTCTTCGGCATGTGGGGGGGGCTCTGTGCTGTGTCAGGCGGTTCTCGGGTGGGCCTGGGGCCCTGCTGCTGGCCTGTGCAGGGGGCTGGCCTCTGGGGGGGGGCTAGCTTCTCGTCTCCTCAGGTTCTCTGAAGCCCTTGCTCCTCGACTGGGGGGCTCTGTCTGGGACCTCCCTCTCCCGTCTGATGGGGTGGGCATGCGGATGACTTTGGAAAGAGTGGCCGCAGGTCTTCGTGACTCTTGATGGGCTGCTGGTGGCCTGGGTTTCCTGGGGCTTTGTTTACACGTCTCTAGCTTCTGATGGGCGGAGCTGCGGCGTTCTGCCTTCATTGGTAAGTACATTTCATGGCACAGACACAAACACCCATGCAATCACAACACAACAAAATTGTTGGTTTGTGTAACCATGCTTTGTTTGTTTTGTTTTCCCTCACACAATTTGTAATTTTGCATGTATTGTTAGTATCTTTTATATTTAACAAGTGATCAACTCTTTGGTTTATTTACTTGTGCTCTTTCCCTCTTCTATCTCTCTCTATTCTACTTTTTTTCTTTTCCTCTCCCTTTCTTTTCTTTCTTTTCTCTTTTTCCTAAGCCTGTCAAGCTCTGGCACAGTTTGTTACTCAGCATGTTACACTGCACTACAAACTTAGCTGCATTTGCAGAACATTGGTGTTTTTTCTATTCAGCCTGACAGAAATATTACTACTTTTGATGAAAATCAAGAAAATGTCTGAGTCAATCCCTTTGCCCCATCACTGCCCCTTCATCTGGAAGAGCAATGACAAATGAACCCATCAGATGTTGACTTTAAACAATATTTTTCTTTTTATTGTACTCATACACAGGATTGATATTGTACTATATATTTGTATGAATAATTACATGCATACATGCATTTTGTACATAGTACGGTAATATTCACCAGCAGCAGTGGTCAGAGCCATCATTGCACAAAGAAGTGCAGACATAGTCAGCAGCTTTATGGTGATGTCTGGAATCTCTGTGAAAAACAGAAGACCCAAAATAATCAACAGCTCATCAAAGAAAAGAGAAATCAGAAAGAAACTCTGAGTAAGGACCAGGTGGATTATAGATAATAACAAATAAAGCAGGTTTTGCAGAAAGGCGTGTAAGACTGCAACTCTGCTTCTTGGTCTCAACCCTGGGCAGTCAGGTTTTAGGAGGGCTGATAAATTTGGCCAGATTCCTAGAAATGAGAGCTGCTCCATCCAAAGTGTGATGGATGCCATCTCTCCTAACAAGACCAGGTTTTGCCCAGAAACTTTCCCAATTATCAATGAAGCCCCCGTCGTTTTTTTGGACACCACTCAGACAGACAGCGATTCAAGGAGAACATGCGGCTAAACATGTCGCTCCGGGTCTGATTGGGGAGGGGCCCAGAGAAAACTACAGAGTCTGACATTGTTTTTGCAAAGTCACACACCGATTTAATATTAATTTTAGTGACCTCCGATTGGCGCAACTGGGTGTCATTACTGTCGACGTAAATAACGATCTTATCAAATCTACAATTAGCCTTAGCCAGCAGTTTCAAATTTCCATGAATGTCGCCTGCTCTGGCCCCAGGAAGACATTTGACTATGGTCGCTGGTGTTGCTAGCTTCACGTTTCTCAGAACAGAGTCGCCAATAACCAGAGTTTGTTCCTCGGTGGGTGTGTCGCCAAGTAGAGAAAAATGGTTAAAAACGGGTTGGTGGCATACCCAGGGGCTTCTGTTTTGGACAACGCTTCCTCCTCACAGTCACTCAGCCAGCCTGCTTTTCCTGCTGCTCGGGATCTGCTGGGGGGGGGGGCTAATGGCATGGTCCCTATCGAATGCAGGGGCCTGGCTAGCTACAGGATTTTCCACGTTGAGGAGCCGAGTCTCCAATTCAGAAAGCCTGGCCTCCAGAGCTACAAACAGACTACATTTATTACAAGCAGGAAAGTGCAGGAGCGACAGGAGAGCATTTCCATTGCTTTTTCTCACCAGCACAGCGACCAGCTGAGTCACAGAAAGGCAAACAGCTAATAGGAAAAAGAAATGGAATTTTAAATGTCAGAGAAAACTATTTGATTAGATTTTTGAATTTTTTATTTTTAAATTGCATGAAAAGTATTTTGAAAAACAGCAATTAAATTATTTTGAGCTATTATTAATAAAAGGGAATAGTAAGAAATAGCCAGATTCAGAAGACTAATGGCAGGAACAAAGCGGATGGATAACCGTAATGAAAACATAACAACAATCTCAAAATAATGCCCTGGTTGTATTAAATTATTATACGCTATGTTACAACAAATAAACAATAAAAAAGAATGTGTGTTCTTGGCGTAGGCAAAGAAATAAAAAACAATAAAATTAAATCAGACCTAGGTCTTTCAATGACTATTGTCCAGTTCAGGCAGTTGGGTAATCAGAGTAGTTGATTGGTGTGACAGTAGACCACTGATCAGTGTGTTTTGACAAAGTTTGTTCCACCACACCTCAGGCAAGCGAACTGTTGCTGCTCAGTTTCATATGGACTGGATTGCAATGGCATGCTTGATAAAGGGATCTATAAGTGCCATTACATCTATCAGGCTCAATGAACAAAACAAACAAGATCAAGAGGCCTAATGGATTTTATGCTAAGAATACAGCAGCCTTTTCAGGAAGCATACTGATCACAGGTGTCAACTTTTATTTTAACATCTGCAATCATCCTCAGGTCAAGAGTGGATCCACTGTCTAAGTGGCCCGTGTTATCATAGAGATGCTCGAAGACAATATCTCAAAACTACTGAGGAAGGTCAAACTCATATACAGTAAGACTCTTACCATGTTTGACATAGGATTGGGTTGTGCAGCTTGAGGTGTACAGGGTTGGTGTGACTGAGGAAGATGCTAGAAATGAGGTGAAATGGGGGACGATGCACTGTGGTGACCCCTAAATGGAGTAGCTGGAAAAAGAAAATCTTAAATGAACGATATTATGAAAGATTAGCATACTTTATAAGTAGTTTTTTAGCCTTAAAAAGTCAACCAGCTATGAAGCAATAATTATTAATCACATTTTTACCAATATCTCTGCTACACAGTCATACAATACACAAAATGAAAAGAATCATATATTGGTATTTTTTTTTATTATTATTTGTTTTTTATTAATTGTATTTTATATTGTCCCTTTAGAAATATAAGGTTCTATCTACATTCTGACCAGTTTTGAGATATTAAGATTTAAAGTTTTTGCACTCTGTATAGCAAAATTTGCACATGGAATAAGCCTTGTTCACACATGATTATGAAACACACCCTATATGTATTCTAAATCAGTAACATCAAAATCCTATTAAATGTGCAAATGATTTTTTTAACACGTAAAATGCAGATAAAACCTTATAATTCTAAAAACTTGTTTTTTTGTTTGGAATTAGAAGGTTCTATCTGCAAAATGTGACAAATACTACTGATTTTCAAGGAATGAAAAATAGCTAACTTATAGTAAGTTTCAAACATAAAATTATAGATATAAAAGAGTGTCCACAAGTATGGTCAAATCAAATTTAATGAATTCTGTGACATTTTTTAAGTTTCTTTCATGGCAAACTGTTTTTTATGCACACATTTACCGACTTTGCCGAGTGACATTTTTGAGGTACCAGGAAGTACCAAAAAAACAAGTTTTATTATTTTTGATGAATGCATGAACTTATTTGTTTTTATCCCAAATATACAAGTTATAGTGGATCAGATTAATAAAAAAATCTAAATACAATTTCTAATAAATATATAATATAAATATAGAATAAATATAGAAATAATAAATATATTAAAGATATATTGCATTTAAATATTTAATACAAATATGATAAATATTTCTATTTTCTTTTTCTTTTCAGGAACACGATGAAGACAAAGGCATGATTTTCATGTTAATTGTCAATACTGACAATTATGGGAATCAAGTTCTGACTTGTACAAGGAGGAGGTTTTACAAGTAATTTCTGGCTAATATGAGTCCATCAGCCTTTTTCATTTGCAGATTTTCATAATCTTTGTCAAATGCCCTTCATTTTGATATACTACTTGCTATATTTTGGATATGATCAAAATTTCACAGTCATGACCGTATGACCTTGAAGGTTAAAGGTCCAGGATAAGTGCTAATGCCAGGGTCATAATGTAAATGCAATCCTAAATGATTAAAAGCCTATTTTAAGATGTACTATGTTTTATTTCAAAATCGTAGAATAAAATCAGAGTTTTTTCATTGTTTCACCATTAAAATGTATCAACAACTTGCCCCCAAATTTGCTGGATTAAAATCCCTCTAGAAAGTGAACCTCTCGTGTTCTGTAATCTGTGTGAATAGTTCTATCAATTTGTCTTAGAACTGGGATCAAACTGACAACTTTCAAAATTTATCCAAGTGCCTACTAACAGTGCAAAGAGACAGCTCAGTGTGATCTAAAATTATTGAAAGCTCAGTATGTGCAATGCATTAGTACTTCTGTCTGTTGCTCATTTTTTGAAATCCTCAACCTTTAGATGTCTTGTGAACAGCCCCATCATCCCACAAAACATTTTCTCTTGCATCTCCTCTGCTCCTTTGCTTGACATTGTGCTGGGCACCAGCATTACAAAAAAGAAGCAACCTGATTGGCTCTCTTGTCAACATTTCAAGTGCCTATTGGTTCACAGATAGGACCTTATAGTACCAAGTTAAAGCTTGATTTTGCAGATAGAACCTTTATGTTTTGTGAATAAAATGGCCAAAGTTAAATATAATTTTAAAAAATCTCTTACATATTGTTGATAAGTGGTCAGAGAATAAGAATATGACAATAAGTCCATTTTGTCAAAAATGTCAGATACGACCTTATAATTCTAAGGGGACAATATATTGTTACTTATGTTCTGACAGGAACCTTAAAAATAAATAAAGGTTTCTTTTTTCTTTTTCAATCATTTTTCTTTTCATGGAGTACGCTATTAAGTGCAGATTTTATTGCATTAAACTGTTCTCACAGAATTGCTGATAAATTTTTTGATTTTCTCTGAAATTTGGGAGCAGACTCATTAAAACGTGAAATGTGGCAAACACTCGTACACCAGTTTCATTCAGTGCTTAAACTTTTAATAATGCAGAAGATGAAAATAAAGAGTTCATTTTGGGGGGAAAAAAAAGGTGTTGCTTAAAGCATTCTTTCCATAACATTACATTTGCTCCTGTTAAAAGAAACAATCCAACTCCATTTTATGTCACTTGTTGCCTCATTTCTTATGTAGTGTTACAGCGAAAGAAAAAAGGTAAAAATTTAAAATGAGAAACAGATTCTTCAGATTATATGAGATTATTTCACGTCTTTATCCAGTGTACAGTCCCTTCATGTCAAAGCAGAAATCATCCACTTTTCCAGACACATACAAATGGGTATCGGAAGTAACAGGGTGCATCATTCATACACCAGTTTCCTGGAAAGACCAAAAATCAACATTAAGTGAAACCATGATCACATGGACACATAAGTGTTTATACTGAGGGAAATATATAGTTTTGTATAATGCAAAAGCACCTGTCAGTATTAACTGAAGACTAAACTCACAACACTAATAAATTGCATGGAGCACAATAATCTTTTAATTTAATATCGTAAAAGATACAATGGCTGATTTTGTTCAAAATAAAATATAGCATTTGTAATACTTTCCTTTCATTCATTATTATTTGTCATAACAAACAAATCATCATTTGGAAATTGTGACTTTATTTTTCTCTTTTTCAGGATTTACCTGTAAAGTTCATGTGTAGGCAGTGCTCTTTGCTCCAAGCATTGTTAGGCTCTCCACGACACCAGTATGCACATCTGAATCGAGTTCCATCGATCCAAAACCAATAACGCTCCTAGAAAACAGAACAAAATGGACAATAACACATTTTAAAAACAGCTACACACTCAATTTAAAAAAACAGACAAAGTACAGCACTCAATGGATAGATGAATCTTTCTTCCTGTCAGACCTTATAATGATGGGTAGTATACCTGTTGAGCATCAGAGCCTCCAATCCATGTAGGGTCAGACCTATGAGTGGCACGATAGATGACCCTCTGGATTGCCCGATACTCTCCGAGATTGCGCACAGATGCCAGGTTTGAATTAAAGGACTCACAGTATCTCTATAGTGGAGATCAACAGACAGCAGAAAATTCAAAACAAAGGGATTTCACTACGGTAGACTTAGAAATTATCAAAATGTTAAAATAAATAGAGAAAAGATAAACGGTACACCCAAATCAATAAGTTTTTACCTGAGCCTGAGCCCAAGTCCAGCGATAGGGAAAGTAGTGGTAGTATCAGTTGCCATATCTAAACCAACCAACCCGCTTGTGCCAATAACATAAGTATCTCTTGTCAACATTAACTTCTCCTGAAAACAAACGAAGAATACTTTAGTAAACATTCCTTTATCTGTGAAAACATCTTTTAATTCTTCTGTAGCTGCATGTTATTGTTTTCCTTTTTTGTTCTATGTACAGTACATGCTTGGCATGCTTGAAATCTATATATTTCTTTATATTTTTATCCTTTATATTCAGGACATTGACGTGCTATTTTTTCTGTTTTGTATGACAGAGATATGATTAGTTTTGAAGAAAATTTTGAAAATGTTGACCAACCTGGTTTAGTTAATCCCTTTCCCCCATCACTGCCCCCTTCATCTAGAAGAGTAAAACAAATCAAAACATCAGATGTTGACTTTGATCAATATTTTTCTATTTATTGTATTCATACACGGGATTTATATTGTACTATATATTTGTATGAATAGTTACATGCATACATGCAGCAGTGGACAGAGCCACCACTGCACAAAGAAGTGCACACACAGTCAACAGCTTCATGGTGATGTTGGCTGATTGTGACAAAATGAAGACCTAAAGTGATTGACAAATCATTAAAGAAATTATAGGAAATAATCTGAGAGTTTGCAGTGAACCTTTTGTAGAATATCTTTCTTTCCTTTCAACACCAGCTGGTAGCTTCAACCTTGCAATGAGAAGGTGCTGAACAGGTCTCAGACCAGCACTTATATACTTTTTTTTGTAGTTGCAAAACCAGGAACTAATGTTGAAAAAAACTGACGTGTCACATAACTCATTGCAATTCTTTCTTTCCCAATCAAAACAAAAATAAATGTCTCATTCTGACTCAATTTTACATATTTTCTGGTCAACAGGAAGGTTACAGAGAGTTCAACCAAAGAAAAAACAAACAAAAATTATTTTAGTTTACTTTAGCTTACTTTTCTTTTAATTTACTGTCAGTTTTTTGAAGTCATACTTAACCATGGGTAGCACAGTGGTGCTGTGATTAGCACCACCACCTCACAGTTAGGCTACCATCTGGAAGACCTGGGTTTGATTCCACCGTGGCCCAGCCCCCGCTCTCTCTCTCTCTCTCTCTCTCTCTGTGTGGAGTTTGCATGTTCTCCCCGTCTCTGTGTGGGTTTTCTTCAAGTACCCTGGTTTCCTCCCACAGTCCAAAAACATGCACTTACTGGTGTTAGGTTAATTGTCCACTCTAAATTGCCCATAGGTGTGGATGGTTGTCTGTCTTTCTGTGTTGGTCCTGTGACAGGCTGGTGACCTGTACAGGTGCACCCTGCCTTTTGCCCTATGTTAGCTGGGAAAGGCTCCAGCCCCCCCCATGACCCTGTACAGGATGAGTGGATGGATAATTATTATTACAAAACAAACAGTTCCTCCTGCCTAAAAAAAGTCAGAAATGTGTTGCCACTCCATCAATGTGACTATTCTAGACCATCAGTGCTCATAAGAGAAACAAATTGACTACATTTACTACAGAATGAGAGTGTTCCCAGTTGTCCTCTAGAAAAACATATCAATGACAGTCTTACCTCAGCGCTTTGATACTGACTAAAACAATGTTGAAAATGCGTTCTCCTACGACAGAGCAATTCAGTTTAATTTATATATAGCGCCAAATCACAACACTCGCCTCGAGGTGCTTTATATTGTAAGGTAGAGAACCTAGAACCCAACAGTCAAAAAGACCCCCTATGAGCAAGCACTTGGCGACAGTGGGAAGGAAAAACTCCCTTTTAAGAGGAAGAAACCTCCAGCAGAACCAGGCAATTTAACAGTAGGGGCAGTCATCTGCTGCGACTGGCTGGACAATATCACCTGCAACTGTCATGGTCCTGGTCTCGTGGCCCAGCGTTCTGAGTTCTTTTAATGTAGTTCTGTTTTTGTTGTATTTTTTGGTTGTGTTTTCTTAGATTACCTTACTGTTCATAGCCTCACTTTGATGTTGTTTGGGTGTTCTTTTATTAGTTATTTGTGTGTTAATCTGGTTTCCCTTTGTTCTGGTCTTCTCTGAGATTGTGTTCCTGTGTGTGTTTGGTCCCGGTGTCTTGGCCCTTTTCTGTATTTAGTTCCCTTCCCATTGTTTCGTTGTGTGTGGTGTTTAGGTTCCCTTTCCCATAAGTTTAGAGTTTTGTTTTACCTGTGTTTTCCCTTAGTATCCCTCCCTTGTGTTTGGTGTCTCTTGTGTCTCTTTCTCCCGTCTGTACAGGTGCTGGTCTTAAATTAAGATATCATGAAAAAGTTGATTTACTTCAGTAATTCCATTCATAAAGTGAAACTTGTATATTATATTTATTCATTACACACAGACTGATTAATTTCAAATGTTTGTTTCTTTTAATTTTGATGATTATGATTACCTGATTACCTATGGTAAATGGACTAGTTCTTATATGGCACTTTTCTACTCTGACTGAGCAACATGTTTTACATTTACCCATTCACACCCATTCATACAAGCACTCCCATGAGTAAGTAAGCTAAGTGCTTTTATTGTCCAACATTCACATGCATTGATACTCCAACGCTTGCATTGGAGAGCAACTTGGGGTTCAATATCTTGCCCAAGGATACATTGGCATGCAGCCCGGAGCAGCCAGGAATCGAACCACCAGCCTTCTGATCAGTGGGTAACCTGCTCTACCTTGGTTGAAATTTGGTTGTTGTTTTTTGTAAACCTTGAACCTCCAGCAATAAAGCTACTCGGTTTCATGTCCTGCATCTGGGTCCACCCCTCCCTACCACACATCCTAACCGTGACAGCAACTTTATCATGGATCTCGCAATAGCTGTGGTAATTTACTCACATATGCTACACAACAACACAGCCCTGGATTCCATCATATTTTCATGAAATCTGACATTCGTCATAATGAGTCCTAAGATTTTAAATGGTAAGGAAAACTCTGCATGTTCCAGACCTCTTGCAGTTTACCAACAAGCCGCAGGGTGTGTAGGAGATGCCACAATAATTGGCAAAAGAAGGATAAAGAAGGATAATCCACTTTGTTAAATAACTTCATGTTAATAGCATCCTTTTTCATAAGACATTCAGTGTCCTACTATTCAAAGACATTATCACACTCCAGTTTGTTACTTCTCAGTTCATTCTTTATGAAGTGTTGCAGAAAATTACAAGAAGTCCTTTGCCTTCACATCACTGAAAGACCGTTCAAACCATGATCTTTGTTGCAGTGAGGTGACAGTGCTAACCACCACTGGTGATTGACCATTCATTAAAGTTAGGTGAAACCAGGAGAATGTTACCTGTGAGATGGCATTGTGCCGTCTGGGCATGGATAATGCTGTAGGTTGTTGTTTTTTGTTTGTTTTTTTTCTGGTGATGGCCTGGGCCTCTTAATTTTAATGCTGGAGCTTACCAAGATATTTTAGACAATCCTGTACTTCTAGAGCAGGCTTACTGATCCTTTTGCAGCTTGATGGTTTTCAGTATGAAGCACAAAACAAAGTTTAATGGTTATCAAGCATTCATAAATATTTAATTTCCTACTGTAGAAACAGTTAAAAAATTATGACTTAGACATGAAATCATAACTCTTGTAAAATAATTTCTCAACTTCAGTTTTGTCAATTCTAAGGTTTTGTGTATCAGTACACAGTAAAAAAAATCATCTGTTCTAAAGCACATCTTAAAATTAGTAAAATAAATTTTCAGATAAATAATATATTGCAGTGTGGGGAAAACCAAGTACAGCCTTATTACTTCCGTGTGAATTAGAATGATAAATATTAGAAATGTGCTGTTAATCAAATGCAATTAGTTAACTGATCATCACAAAAATGTCTTCGTACAGGTCAGCTGGTGGTTCCAATATTGGGGCAATACTCTGTCTGGGGCTTTGCTCTGCTCTGGATTTGCATGTGGAGAACAACACTAGAGGCCAGCTTCAAATCAATTGCACCAGTCACCATCAAGCATGGGATTTACCAAGGTGATGTCCCCACTGCTGTTCCACATAGGCTTGAACCCCCTCACAATGAAGCAAACATCAGCCAGCTACTCTACATGGATGACATCAAGCTGTATGCCAGGAGTGAACGAGACATGGATTCACAATGATATCAGAATGCGATTCAGACTGGAGAAATGTAGTCAGATGGTGACAAAGTGAGGAAAGGTAGTCAGAACTGAGGGGATTGCATGACCAGAAGGGAACATTGCAGGGGTTTAACTCCAAATCCAGCACCCGGAGACTGCACACTAAGCGGAAGGAAAGAGGCCAAGGACTAGTGAGTGTCAGAACCACTATCCTAAATGAAACAACAAAGATCCATGAATACATCAGGAAGATGGCCACAAATGACCATGTGCTTAGTAAGTAGCTCAGGCAGCAGAAACCCAAGAAAGAAGAGGAGGAACAACAGGAACCGTCATGGGAGGACAGGCCTCTGCATGGCATGTACCACCAGCACATATAGGAAAAATCACAGAACAGAGGCGCTAATCATGTCAGCACAGAAAAAAGTTCTAAGCACAAGAAGCACAAGGCAGGGCATGCATGGAATGCCATAACCAAGTGGCTGGCATAGTATACTGGAACATCTCTGCCAAGTATGACCTGGAAGTCCCGAGGTCAAAATGGGATATGCCCCCACAGGTGGTCAAATATGACTGAGGCAAGATGCTGTGCGACTTCCAAAAAAAAAAAAGCAAATAAATTGGTTTGCATGCACACCACAGCACTGAAAGAGAAAACTGACAGAAAACAGTGACGGCGATAAGCGAGAGAGAGCGATATCGATAGTGAGTTTTGTGATTTGAGATATTTGTGACAATTAGCTTGTCTGGAGTCTTAGTTAGTGTGTTTACTGTGTTGTGCAGTTCGTTTTTTGTTGTGTTTTGCATGCCAAAACAATGAGGCGACTGCTGAATGTGAAGCAGCCAGTGAAGCTCTTCTTTGAGCTGGAAGAAGACGAGTGAGACTCGGTGCCGGAGTCTGAACCAGAGAGTGAAGGTTATGACGATGATCCATCTTTTGTTTTGGAAGAGGAGGAGAAGAACAGAGACGGAGGAGCAGAGGAAGAGGAGCCTCTGACATACACACCAAGCGCTACTAAGAGGAAGGGGAGGAGTGACCCACCAACCAGATCCAGATCTCCTGTGGCTCAGGCAGCAGAGCCACACCTTAGCTCTGAGCCACGCCTCAGCTCTGTGCCATGGAAGACAGAGAAGGATGCTGACACTACCCCAGGAGTAAGCAGGTTCCAGCCACGAAGAACACCATGAGTCCAGGTTGAGACACTTTCTCCCCATAGTCTGAAAGACCTTTTTCTGTTGCTTTTGGTCACTGACACAGTCAGGACCATCTGCAGCAACACCAATTAAAAATGCTGCAAAAAACAAGGAACTAGGGAAGAGGTATGCATGGATTGATGTAGAGATGGAGGAGCTATATAAGTTTTTTGGGATCCTGATGTACATGTCATTAGTGTCTCTGCCAAGTCTCGAAGACTACTGGAGACAAAATCACATGTTGTCTGTGCCCTTTCCATCAAAAGTGATGACAAGAGACAGATTTAGATCCATATTTAGAACATCCATCTCAGTAATCCTAAAGAGGATGTAAAAAATGGCAAAAAGAAGGGAACACCAGGCCATGACAAATTGTTTAGAATCAGGCCTCTTTATGATGATATCCTAAGTGCGTGCCAGGCTTCTTACCACCCGAGGAGGGAGCTGGCAGTGGATGAATATTTAGACAATTTTTTCACCAGTCCTAAACTGTTCATGGATCTGGCCAACATGAAGTTTGGAGCATGTGGCACCTACAGGGAGAGCAGAAAAGGGTCCCCCAGAGGGAGGGCAAATGCTCTCACCAAAAAATGTGGACGAGGAGCTGTGAGATGGATCAGAGAGGGCCCACTTGTGTTTGTAAAGTGTGCTCCACCATCCATCCTACATTTTCAGGTGAGACAGTGCAGAGAAGAGTGAAGGATGGAAATGGATGCTGGGCTGTGAGAGACATTCCCTGTGCCACACCAATCATGGCCTAGAATAAAAATATGGGTGGGGTTGACCTGTCAGACCAGCTCATTCAATATTACTCCACGCGCAGAAAAACTGCTTGCTGGTACAGAACCATGTTGCTGTGCTTCCTGGACATTTCAAAAGCAAATGCATTCATTTTGAGATGAGCAGTGCAGAGCAGGTGCAGCCGATGGCTCACAAAGATTTCATGGTGGAGCTGGTGTGTCAGCTTTGTGGTGTGGACAAAGCAGGTATCCCCCAGAGCAGGAGAGCTGATGACATTCCTGTGCCCATTATCACAGCAACAGATGCTAGCCAAAAAGCCACCAAAGGCAGACTCCAATGCAAACTCTGTCTCCAGGTGGACAACACCCTGGAAGTGTCAGGCCTGTGATGTGCCCCTCTGTCATGTGGTGGACATAAACTGTTTGTTGGAGTGGCACAAATAATTTGTGGCATCTTTTGTGACACCTTGACTGTTGTGTAAATAGTTGTACAAAAAACACCTGGGGGTATTGTTTGCATTTTAATGCAGATAGTTGTATATATATATATATGTTTGTTAAATTTGTACATAGTGTTTTTAAATATACAATTTATATTTGTATTTTAAGTTATTAAAAACTGTTCGTTAAACATGTTTGTGGTTTTCACAGTAAAAAAATCTAACTTTCTCCTACTCCCATTTTATTATTTTTTTTTTTTTTTTATCTTAGAGCCACTGTATTAAAACAATATGTCAAAAAGAAAAAAAATAGTCACTTTCGTGAGGCTGTGCTGAAAAAAATGATACCAAACAAGGCATGGTTAAACAGTTTTTAAGGTGAAATACAAAGGTAAAATCAAAAGAGTCAAAAACAGCCAATTCTACCCCGGACTCCAGAGGGTTAAGAGTAGAATGGGAGGCAGAGCCTTCAGCTTTCAGGCCCCTCTTCTGTAGAACCAGCTCCCAGCTTGGATTCGGGAGACAGACACCTTCTCTATTTTTAAGATTAAGCTGACTGTTGTGTTTTCTCTGTGATTATTGGGTCTTTACCAAATGTTTGTGGTGAGTTAGCACTGTATAAATAAAATTGAATTGAATTGAAAAGACTGAAAGAGTAATGCATCCAAATATATATAAATATATATATATATATATATATATATATATATATATATATATATATATATATATATATATATATATATATATATATAAAAATATATATAAATATATATATATATCAACTTTAAGCCTCCAGCATTAATAATTGTTAAGTTCAGGGGACAATGAAATGGTATGAAGTGGGCCCCAAATCAAATCTTGCTTAGGGCCCCTTCAAGGCCTGGGTTGGCTCTGGTTACCAAGACTGTCGACTAGGTCATGATACCATGACAATGAGTTTATTTGCAGGTCACAGACTTAGATATGCTTTTTTTTTTCTTCTTGCTATATCTATACTTTGCCTGTGAATTTCATACATGCTGTCTGTGTCAAATGTAACCTGTGAAGCAGCGAGTGTTGCATTCAGTCAGGCTTCATGTGTCACAGAATCTTTATGCAGTATTAATAATTACAATTTTTAACTACGGGCTATACAATCATATCATACACACAATGAAAGGAGTCATATATTGAAATGTTTTTTTTAAATATTAATTATTATGTTTTTTTTAATTAATTGTGTTTAATATATTACTATGCCTGTTCTGAAAGGAACCTTAAAAATAAATGAATCAAGCTTTAAATTTGTCTGCCTAGTCTTTGAATTGTGTAGGGTCTGTACTGGGTGAACGATTCAGAGCAGACTGTATTACATTATAGATATGATGGCTGATAGGTTCTCTCTGAAATTTGGGAGCAGACCCATTAAAATGTGACAAAAACAGGAAACATTCACAGACCAGTTTCATTCAATGCTTAAGATTTTAATGATGCAGAAGATGAGAAAAACAGTTCAATTTGGGAAATAAAGTTTTGCTTCAAACACTCTTTCCATCACATTCAGTTTGCTCCAGTTAAAAGAGACAATCCACCTCCAGTTTGTGTCAATTGTCACCTCATTCCTTATGTAGCGTTACAGCAAAATAAAATGGGTCAAGATGTAAAATGAGAAACAGATTTTTCAGATTATATGAGATTATTTCACATCTTTGTTCGGTGTACATCCCTTCATGTGAGACCAGAAATCATCCACTTTTCCAGACACATACAAATGGGTATCGGTTGTAACAGGGTGCATCATTCATACACTTGTGTCCTGGAAAGACCAAAAATCAGCATTAAGTGAAACCATGATCACATGGACACATACTTTTCTGTACTGAAGAAAATATAAAGTTTTATATTATAGCAAAAGCAACTGTCAGTATTGACTGTTGACTAAACCCACAACACTAATAAATCATATGGAGAACAATAATGTTTTAGTTTAATATGGTAAAACATACAATGGCTGTCTTTGTTAGAAATAAAATATAGCATTTGTACTTGCATTTTACTTTCCTGTCATTCATTATTATTTGTCACACCAAACAAATAATCATTATTTGGGAAGTTGTGGATTTTGTGACTGCCCCCCCCCCCGCCTTACCTGTCCAATTCATGTGTAGGCAGTGCTCTCTGCTCCAAGCATTGTTAGGTTCTCCACGACACCAGTATGTATATCTGAAAGGAGTTCCATCGATCCAAAACCAAAAACTCTCCTAGAAAACAGAACAAAATGGATAATAACATTTAAAACAAGCTACTTTCCAGCTGTCAGATCTTACAGTGATGAGTAGTATACCTGTTGAGCATCAGAGCCTCCGATCCATGTAGGGTCATACCTATGACTGGCATGATATATGACCCTCTGAATTGCCCGATACTCTCCGAGATTGTGCACAGATGCCAGGTTTGCATTCCTGGACTCACAGAATCTCTATAGTGGAGATCAACAGACAGCAGAAAATTCAAAACAAAAGGATTTCACCAAGCTAGACTCAGAAATTATCAAAGTGTCAAAATAAACAGAGAAAAGATAAACAGTACACCCAAATCAATCAATAAGTTTTTACCTGAGCCTGAGCCCAAGTGCAGCGATAGGGAAAGTATTGGTAGTTTCGATTGCCATATCTAATCCGACCCACCCGCCTATGCCAATGGGATTTCACCAAGGTAGCCTTAGAAAGTATCAAAATGTTAAAGTAAACAGAGAAAAGATAAGTAGTACATCCAAATCAATCAATCAGTTTTTAGCTGAGCCAGAGTTCGGGCCCGAGTTCGAGCCCAAGTCTGGCCAAAGGGAAAGTAGTGGTAGCATCGGCTGGCATATCTAATCCAACCCAACCGCCAGCGCCAAGGAGATTTTACCAAGGAAATCTTAGAAAACATAAAAATCTTAACATAAAAAAAGAGAAATGATAAGTGGTAGATCCAAATCAATCGCTCAGTTTTTACCTGTGCCCCAGTACGAGCTCGAGTATGAGCTCGAATCCCAGCACGGCGATACGGAAAGTACTGATAGTATTGGTTGCCATATCTAATCCAACCCACAGGCCTGCGCCAATGGGATTTCACCAAGGTAGCCTTAGAAAGTATCAAAGTGTTAAAGTAAATAGAGAAAGGATAAATGGTAAATTCAAATCAATCAATCATAATTACCTTAACCCAAGTCCGAGCCCGAACCCGGCGATAGGGAAAGTGATGAATGTATTGGTTGCCATATCTTATTCGAACAACCGGAATGCCCCAATGCGATTTCACCGAGGCAGCCTTAGAATGTATCAAAGTGTTAAAGTAAACAGAGAAAAGATAATCGGTAAATCCAAAACATTCAGTCAGTGTTTACCTGAAATCGAGTCCCAGCACGAGTTTGAGCCCGAGCCCGGTTCCGAGCTGGAGTCCCAGGCCGAGTCCGAGCTGAAGTCCCAGCCCGAGTCTGAGCCCGATTCCGGCGATAAGGAAAGTAGTGGTAATTTCGGTTACCATACCTAATTTGACCCACACGGCCGCGCCAATGGGATTTCACCAAGGTCGCCTTAGACAGAATCAAAGTGTTAGAGTAAACAGAGAAAGGATAAACGGTACACGCACGTCAGTCGATCATAGTTACCTGAAATTGAGCCCAAGTTCGACGATGCGGAAAAAGGTGGTAGCATTGATTGACACATCTTGTCCGACCCACCGGCCTGCGCCAAAGCAATTTCACCGAGGTAGCCTTACAAAGTATCAAAGTGTTAAAGTAAACAGAGAAAAGATAAGTGGAAAATTCAAATCAATCAATCATATGTACCTTAACCCGAGTCCGAGCCCGAACCCGGCGATAGGGAAAGTGATGAATGTATTGGTTGCCATATCTTATTCGAACAAGCGGCCAGCGCCAATGCAATTTCACCAAGGTAGCCTTAGAAAGTATCAAAGTGTTAAAGTAAACAGAGAAAAGATAAATGGTGAATCCAAATCTAAAAATCAGTTATTACCTGAACCCGAGTCCGACCTCGAGTCCCAGCCCGGCGATAGGGAAAGTAGTTGTAGTATTGGGTGCCATATCTAATCCAACCCAAAGGCCTGCGCCAATGGGATTTCACCGAGGTGGCCTTAGAAAGTATCAAAGTGTTAAAGTAAACAGTGAAAGGATAAATGGTACATCCAAATCAATCAATCATATTTACCTTAACCCGAGCCCGAGTTCGAACCCAAACCCAGTTCCGAGCTGCAGTCCCAGGCCGAGTCCGAGCTTGCATACCAGCCCGAGTCCGAGCTGGGATCCCAGCCCGAGTCTGAGCCCGAGTGCGGCGAAAGGGAAAGTAGGGGTTCTTTCGGATGCCGTATCTGATCCAACCCACACGCCTGCCCCAATGGGTCTTCACCAAGGTGGCCTTAGGAAGTATCAAAGTGTTAAAGTAAACAGAGAAAGGATAAATGGTACATCCAAATCAATCAGTCAGTGTTTACCTGAAATCGAGTCCGGGCCCGAGTTTGAACCCGAGCCCTGTTCCGAGCTGGATTCCCAGGCCGAGTCCGAGCTCGCCACCCAGGCCGAGTCCGAGCTTGCTTACCAGGCCGAGTCCGAGCTGGAGTCCCAGCCCGAGTCTGAGCCCGAGTGCGGCGAAAGGGAAAGTAGGGGTTCTTTCGGTTGCCGTATCTGATCCAGCCCACACGCCTGCCCCAATGGGTCTTCACCAAGGTGGCCTTAGGAAGTATCAAAGTGTTAAAGTAAACAGAGAAAGGATAAATGGTACATCCAAATCAATAATCATATTTACCTTAGCCCGAGCCCGAGTTCGAACCCAAGCCCTGTTCCGAGCTACAGTCCCAGGCCGAGTCCGAGCTGGAGTCCCAGCCCAAGTCTGAGTCCGATTCCGGCGATAAGGAAAGTAGTGGTAGTTTCGGTTGCCATACCTAATTCGACCCACACGGCCGCGCCAATGGGTCTTCACCAAGGTCGCCTTAGACAGTATCAAAGTGTTAGAGTAAACAGAGAAAGGATAAATGGTACACGCACGTCAGTCGATCATAGTTACCTGAACTTGAGCCCGAGTTCGACGATACGGAAAAAGGTGGTAGCATTGGTTGCCACATCTTGTCCGACCCAGCGGCCTGCGCCAAAGCAATTTCACTGAGGTAGCCTTACAAAGTATCAAAGTGTTAAAGTAAACAGAGAAAAGATAAATGCTGAATCCAAATCAATAAATCAGTTATTACCTGAAACCGAGTCCGAGCTCGAGTCCCAACCCGGCGATGGGGAAAGTAGTGGTAGTATTCGGGTGCCATATCTAATCCAACCCAAAGGCCTGCGCCAATGGGATCTTCACCAAGGTGGCCTTAGAAAGTATCAAAGTGTTAAAGTAAACAGAGAGAGGATAAATGGTAAATTCAAATCAATCAGTCAGTGTTTACCTAAATAGTCGAGCCGAGACCCGAGCCCGGTTCAGAGCTGGATCCCAGGCCGAGTCCGAGCTCGCCACCCAGGCCGTGTCCGAGCTTGCTTACCAGGCCGAGTCCGAGCTCGCGTTCCAGGCCGAGTTCGAGCTGGAGTCCCAGCCCGAGTCTGAGCCCGAGTGCGGCGATAGGGAAAGACAGGGGTACTTTCGGTTGCCGTATCTGATCCAACGCACACGCCTGCCCCAATGGGTCTTCACCAAGGTGGCCTTAGGAAGTATCAAAGTGTTAAAGTAAACAGAGAAAGGATAAATGGTAAATTCAAATCAATCCATCATATGTACCTTAACCCGAGTCCGAGCCCGAACCCGGCGATAGGGAAAGTGATGAATGTATTGGTTGCCATATCTTATTCGAGCAAGCGGCCAGCGCCAATGCAATTTCACCGAGGTAGTCTTAGAAAGTATCAAAGTATTAAAGTAAACAGAGAAAAGATAAATGGTGAATCCAAATCAATAAATCAGTTATTACCTGAACCCGAGTCCGAGCTGGAGTCCCAGCCCGAGTCTGAGCCCGAGTGCGGCGATTGGGAAAGTAGTGGTAGTATTCGGGTGCCGTATCTAATCCAACCCACAGGCCTGCGCCAATGGGATCTTCACCGAGGTGGCCTTAGAAAGTATCAAAGTGTTAAAGTAAACAGTGAAAGGATAAATGGTACATCCAAATCAATAATCATATT
>JAMQGT020005201.1:0-43127 GCA_024447675.2 Pterophyllum scalare
AGCAATGGTTGTGTTATGTGCGTACCTCGTTCAGTTAGGTATTGCTCACACACATTCTGGTGTTCATCTGTATTCAGCTATTTCCATATATCTATCTACAAAGACTGAACTGATTTCAGCATATTAAAAGTAAAATGTTCCACAAATTATTTAGAAGGCTGGCAAGCTTCTAAGAAGCTGAGACATCTGTGTCTATCGAATACTTTTAAGAGCCTTTGTTTAGTCAAAAATTTGTTTACTTGAATGCAAGCAGCAGTTTAATTTTACAGCAGCATGGACTCTTGACTCGCGAAGACCAAAAGCAACAAATCCTGAGTTGTTAAATGTAGTTATGTTAATCTGTAGTCAGCAGCACAAAACGAGGACATTACTATTAATTCAAGAAATTTGGTACTTGACTTCCCTGCTGCAAACAAGCGCTTTCTGACACTTTCTGCTTGTGTCTAAAGTTTGTGATGAAAACTTTGAAATATGACTCAAACAATTACAGTACAGTGCAAAAATATTCGGACATCCAGGGCTTGTTGTTAGCAGTGCATATACTTGCTGACAAAAACATACATGAGGAAAGAACCAAGGGACACTGCAATTTTTATTCAATCATTTTGTTCAGAAGGGTTTAAAGAACAATTACAATTTTAAAGCAAGCAGTGGGCAGCAATGTGGCTGTGTTATGTAATTATACCTTCGACTTTTCAGTTACGTATTGCTGTACTGATTAATTTATTGACAGCCTTAAGTCTTTCTGCCCACCTCTCTGTGATGAAAAAAAATCCAATTTATCCAAATCTTGTCGTTCGTTCCTTCGCCGTGCAGAAACAGATACATACATCTCCAAGATCTTACCCCTCCAAATCAGCTCCAAATATACAAGTCTGAGTTTGAGTCTGTACTTGTATCATCATTGTGTCTGTCTGTAAAGCAATGGTGATTATGTCATCTACTGGTTCAGTTACGTATTGTTGCAGGTCAATGTGCTGTAACCTTTCGAGCGGCACGAGAGGTGATCCCGTGGATTCTGCAGAAGCGCCCAGGTCAACGTTTTCTGCGCGTAGCACGTTCTGTAAAGTGTAATCCAGGGGGCATGGCAGGGAGACCAGTGAGAGCTTCTCCAGTAAAGGAGAACCGGTCAGGAGGCACCTGAGCACCCTCATTAGGGAGGTCCAGAACATGGCAGGCTTTATTTGGCTGTGCTCGTAGGAAAACCTTTAGGGAGAGACAAACAGAGAATATTCTGTGACACATTGCCAAAGAAGATTAGTTAATTATCAAAATGTCATGTTGTTGACCTCTTTCAAGGCTACAAATTATTTTTTAAGTATCCTCAAAAGAGCCTGGAACTAGATGTAATCAGTTGTACATACAAAATAATTGAAGTTAAATATAAATTATTTGATAGAAATTTTGTCATTCCATGGCATAAGATGTATCCTGGAAGATTCTACTAAAGCATGCTTAAATTATTTAACATAATAATGAGGATGAATCTTTGTTTCATGTCAAATCCAAGCACCTGAAGTACTCAACATGCTTTTTATATCAAATTAACTCAACAATGAAACACTTCACGCAAAACTTTATTTGTAATTACTTCGACACATCCAGTTGCTAGGGAATATAAACTTGTTCCCTATACGTTGGAATTTTCACCAGTGGACAAGAAGGTTGCTTCCCTGTACCTTTGGGCCAGGGAATGGGTCCTGACTATTGTTTATACTTAAGTGCTGAATGACAGTCCAGAGTACCAAGCCTTCTTGGGAGTCTCTGGTGTGCTTGAAGGTGCTCCATCCAGTGACTCTGTCATCCTACTGGGAGACTTCAATGCTCACATGGGCAATGACAGTGAGACCTGGAGAGACGTGATTAGGAGGAACAGCCTGCCTGATCCAAACCCAAGTGGTGTCCTGTTATTGGACTTGTCTGCAGTGCACATGGCCCCAGGATACCTGTATCATCAGATCTACGGCTGTATGTTCTGGACACTTGGGTGAAGATAGAAGCTGAGCTGTCATCTGATCACCACCTGGTGGTGAGTTGGATCAAGTAACGGGAGAGGATGCTAGACAGACCTGGCACACCTAAATGTATAGAGAGGGTGTGCCGGGAATGCCTGGCAAAGGCCCACATCCGTGAGATCTTCAACTCCCATCTGCAGCAGAAATTTAACAGCATCCTGAGGGGGGACTGAGGACATTGAGTCAAAATGGACCATGTTCCACACTTCCACTGGTAAGCCTGCTGCACAGACCTGCAAGCAGTACAAGCAGTGTGCGGCTCAGGTGGTGGCTGAAGCAAAAACTCGGGTGTTGGAAGAGTTCAGTGCCACCATGGAAAAAGATTTTCAGACTGCTTTGAAGTGATTCTGGCAAACTGTCAAGTGACTCAGGAGGAGACAGTGGTGCGCTACTCACATGCTGTATAGTGCGGGTGGGGCGCTGCTGACTTCAACTGAAGATATAGTTGGGCGGTGGAAGTAATACTTCAAAGACCTCAATCCCACTGACAGCCTTTCTGTAGTGGAAGCAGAGTCAGGGGACGAGGGGGACAACTTCACCCATCACTTGGGGTGAGATCACTTAGGTAGTTAAACAACTCCTTGGTGGCAGGACCCCTGGGGTGGATTAAATTCCCCCTGAGTTCCTGAAGGCTCTAGATGTTGTAGGGCTGTCTTGATTGACACGCCTCTGCAGCAGATCTGGGGCAGTGCCACTGGATTAACAGACTGGAGTGGTGGTTCCCATCTTTAAGAAAGGGGACTAGAGGGTGTGCTCCAACTATCGGGGGATCACACTCCTCAGCCTTCCTGGGAAGGTCTATACCAGGGTGCTGGAGAGGGAGCGTTCATCTCATAGTCGAACCTCAGATTCAAGAGGAAAAATGCTGGATCAGTTTTTTATCCTCTCGAGGATATTTGAGTGTGCATGGGAGTTTGCCCATTCAGTCTACATGTGTTGTGTGGACTTGGAGAAGGCATCCAACCATGTACTTGGGGGTATCCTATGGGGGGTGCTGTGGGAGTATGGGGTGTCTGGCCTATTGTTACAAGCCATTCAGTCCCTGTATAGCCACAGCAAGAGTTTGGTCTGCATTGCTAGCAATAAGTCAAACTTGTTTCCGGTGGGTGTTGGACTTTGCCATTTGTCACTTATTCTGTTTATAATTTTTATAGACAGAATTTCTAAGCGTAGCCAAGTCGGAGGGCTTTCCCCTTGGCGGTCGATCTACATCCCTATGGTCACGAGCTTTTGGTAGTGACAAAAAGAATGAGATAGTGGATACAAGCAGTGGAAATAAACTTCTTACAAAGAGTGGCCGGCCTCTCGCTTAGAGAGAGGGGGTGAAGAATGCAGTCATTCAGGAGGGGCTCAGAGTAGAGCCAATACTCCTCTACATCAAAAAGAGACAGTTGAGGCATATTGGGCATTAGACTAGGATGCCTCCTGGATGACTCTTGAGTGAGGTGCTCCATGCATGGCCTACTGGGAGAAGGCCATGGGGCAGACCCAAGACATCCGAGAGATAATATTTCTTGGCTGGAGGAGGTGGCTAGGGGATAGAGGTCTGGGTTTCTCTGTTTAGGCTGCTGCCTCCCACAACCTGGCCCTAGATAAGCGGAAGAAAATGGATGAATGGACATCCAGTTGCTCTTTGTGAAGGTTAAAAAAAAAGAAAAAACTAATAAGAATTTCAACACCATCTTTCACTGTAAAGGCCAGCATTATCTGTACTATAAGGCCTCTTGGGCTTGACATAAAAAATAAACCATTTTAATTTTCCTCTAGTGACATAATTAAATGTTAGTTATATGTGAAACATCATTATACTACTACAAGAACAAAGAAATTTGTGACTAATAATGTCAGCAGTGTGGCGTCTTTAGCAAAAGGAAATACTTCTTAGTAGTACTATAATAGTACCGCAGCAGCAACCTTACCTGAGTGTGAGAGAGCAGAGGTTAGGCAGACATGGAAGATCTCCATTGTCCTGCTGATCCTCGTGTTCTATTTGTAGGAATGAGGGAGGAGGCTCAGCAGAAATAAACAAGTTTCTGAGTTTGGGACAGGCCCTGATGACAGGTGAGAGTCTGGTGGAGGGGTTGGTTTTCACCCCTTCAAGCATGAGAGAAACCAGAGAGGACCCTGCAACTAACAGAGTAGGAAGGAGATCGGCCAGGTTGCCTGGAAATTGGACTGAGAGCCTCTGCAGCTGGCCTGACCAGGCCTCGAGGTCCACAGCTAACCGAAGATATCTTGCTTCTTCCCCTAGTGTCTTCACTAGGATCAACATTCACAGCCATGGAGCAAATGCCTGGACATAAACGGCCTAAACTGTCCAGAGAGTCACAGGTTAAGCCCTTGACATCCCTTAGTTTCAGGGCAAAGTCTGACTGTGACAAATGTCCCTTTTTTCCCACTGACTGGCTTTGAGAGCGAGACGACACTTCATCTCTACTTGCATCTTCCTCACTCTCACTCCTATACTCCTCCAAGAATATCCCCTCCTCTTCTTCATCCTCATATTCTCTATCCACTGTCGTTTTTTCTCTCCTCATCCTCAAATTATCCCTGTCCTGCTTGTCCCTTATCTCCTGCCAAACCTCCTTCAGCTTGGCAACTCCTTCCCTATTTGTAAACTCATCTGCCAGGCTGAACTCTCTCTGCTCGATGAGGCGGCAGGCCTTTTCAATGCCCTCCATGGCCACTCTTTCTAGGGAGGGGAGAGAGAGTAGAAGGTAGGCTGCAGCAGCCACAGGGTCTCCCTCTGTACCCCAAACCCAATATCCAGAGCTAGTAGACTTCTGAGGGGAAGAGAAGATAGGGTTGCAGGAAAGCAGGAGGATTGATCAGAGCAAGAAATGGAAACAGAACACTGAGATTGCTCTGGGCTCCCAGAGGATGAGCCGAAAGCCCCACCTCCAAGAGGAAGCAGTGCACCTGGAGAAAGCAAATGACAGCGGGATACATCTAGATGCCGCAACAAACGGCAACGCTGAGCAATTGTTCTGATTACATGTCTGTCACAAGGCATGCCAGCCAGGGAGAGGGAGCGTAAAGCAGGTAGACTGTGGAGGGTTTCAGAAAGGACCTTTGAAGGTAGCTGCTGGGCTCCAGACAAGTCCAGGCTCCACAGATCCTGAGACAAAAACACAGAAAGTTAAGGCTCACCAGACAGAAAATATAAGAAGAAATGCAACGGCCTTTAATACAACTTTTCTACTTTATAATGTTATGATTGCAGTGGGTTTAAACTACAAACTCAGAGTAGCACCCAATTATCTAGCACTCTGTTAACACTTGGTTTAAAAGGAGTCTTGGAGGATTGGCTCACAGGTGGCCAGCCCAGACACACTGCAGTTTACAGCAGCATCTATCATGACTCTCCAGCTCAACACTTAAGATTATATTACAGACTGCACTGACAGATTGTCAGGACAAACTCATGACTTACATAAGGAAGCAGGACAAGACAAAAAGGACCACCTGGTCCTGCACTAATGATATATATTTTCCTTTAACATCCCTTTTGGAGACATATCAGGGCACAATATGATTCACTCTGCAGAAGATATGTGGCCAAATTTGACCACCTTTGTAAGTGGTTCGAGTGATCAGATCACAATATGTCTTGATGACGATCTGATTACCGAAAAAACATTTTAAAAACAAGTGTGAACAGGGTCTTAGATTTAGTTTTAGGAGCTGTTTATTTCTAGAAAACTCATAAAACAGTAGCATATATAGCTATATTATGACAGATGTTTAATGATAGGAAGTAAAAGTCTAAAAACTTTATATTTTGCATTCTCTGGAGAAAAATGTTCCTAATATTTCTGACTATTTCATTCTGTCCTAACAAACCACACCTGAGCTAATCTCTCAAACTGAGAAGACTTATTGCACTATTGCTGACTCTATTAGCCATAAACTGCACCTGCAGTAAAAGATAACACAGGCATGGGAGTGGTGGTTTCACTCTAACCTGGCAACGTGCAGCAATATGCGTACAGATTGCTGGAGTGACCAAACCAGGACAACTTTCGAGAGACAGACCTCGGAGCTGGGGGACCAACAGGAGGTGGAGGGCCGCCCTGGACAACTGCTTTCTGTTGCACAGCAGCCACACCAGCTCCTCAACCAGCTGCACCCGCTGCAGACAGAGTTAAAATATAGAAAAAGAAGCAGGCACAGAGATATCAGTAAGACAGCAGGTAATCACTTAAAGTGATTTAGTCACATTTGTGCTGCTGCTTTTTAAAAAAATTTTTTACGTTATTCTGTTGTTATCTGTTAATCAAACCCTCGCTGACTCACTCAATAAGTTAAAAGGCCCGATGATGTATCTGAATGAATACTGATCCAGGTAGTTATCTGAATAGTCTTCGCCCAGACTTCCTTCATGTTGTCTGCGAGGCTTAGCAGAGACAGCTTTCTTAAAGAAGGGACTCGGGCCATCTTCATCTGTCTTCCAGCAGCCTCCAGTCCACGCCATATCCCTCAGCCCCTTCCGCCCAGGTGGAGCCTTTGCACCACTGCGTTTACCTGAAGCCCGAAACAGGGGCATTGTGGGATTTCAGCTGGCTTCAGAGCTGAAGTGGATGCTGGATCTGGGTGACAATGAAGAAACTATCATTAGCACAAGCAGAAAATGGTTCTTACCAAATATTATGATTCACTGCCCCCCCCCCACACACACACATACACATACACACACACTTACAATTTATTTACCACATGTCCTTTCTTTGAACAATTTAACAGCTGGTAGTCAAATGGAACAAGTGATGAAGGGTTAAAAGTAATTCTTATGTAATTTGCATGCTATTAGGATCTAAGTTTGTTTTTTTTAACCAACCAATGTCAAAAACATACAGCACATGCAAAGCTGCCAAGACACACCTCTCTCTCTCATAGATCAGTATTCATATATAAACATTAAGATATACCATTTGATGTAAAATACTACTCCTGATGTTAGTGTGAGACTGAAAATGCAGCTGTGCCAAACAGGCTACAGTAAACTGTTAACTATCGATGCTAATGTCTAATTGACTCGCCTTTATAGTGCCAGAAAGATTAAAAGGGGTAAAGGTATAGTTTGGAAGAGTTTCCAGTGCACTGACACCTACCTGGAAGACGTAACAGTGTGCTGTCCTGCCGTGCAAAAAGAAAGCACAACAGTACCTTCGCTCTAACCAACACTTCCTGACTGGAGGCTGATGACTTGGGACTTTTCCCCCCTGAGTTCTGTCTCTCAGGAGCACTCCCTGTCAGGCTGGCAGGACTTCCGTAAACCTTCTTGGTCTAAAAGTCAAATGCAAAGATGCAGTGTACACTCAATATTTCCCTGGTAACTCTGGAGGGCTTTCTGAAAAACCACATTAGGGCAGGGACTGAGAGCCATTGAATGTCATTTAAAAAAGAAAAAGATCTGTCAGCAGCTTGCGGCTCGCACCTCACTACCAAATGAGGTAGGTGTGTGCGGGAGGATAGTAGGGACGGTGGATTTTTTTGTGTTAAGAGTTTCCTTCCCGGGATAAAGATTTGTTCAAATTTAAAGTCAAGAAAATCGTCTTTCCATCACGTGTAAAGCAACTTTAAATACTGCTATGAAACTCAAACAGTGTTTAAGGTACTTACTGTAAATAAAAATGGTTTGCAACCTTCTAAAAGTGACTTATGTTGTCAACAGGATGGCACAACATCCAAAAAAGTACTTTTAGATAATACCACTTTGTACCACAAGATGGCGCAGCACGGCAATCGTTGCATCCATGACACAGCAAACAATGGCTGAAGTACCTGGACAAGGTGCAGGATTAAACTAAGAAATACCTTCCGTCCCCTAGTGGTATCAATTTAGTCGCATTTTGCAAATTCTGTTTTCAGTAAGTAGGTGTAATGTAAATAATTGGACTGGCACTTGCCTTTCTACTCAGTTTGAGCATTCAGAGTTAAATTCTTTCTACAATGAGTCTCATTCACACATCCATACAGTGCTTTTATGTGAACTTTGTAAGTACTAACGTCCTTAGCGTCTGAGATCAGGGTGTAGGCCGTAATTCTGCGTGTTTTATTTGTTTAAACAGTTTTGGGAACTGGGCTTCCCTCCTCAGTGGTAGACCTCATGGATTAATCAGCAGCAGGCTATAAATGTTTTTCAATTAACATTCAGGACTACTCCTGTTAATTAGTCAGCTCATGGGCTTTAAATCCTTTTCGCTGATCTTCAGTTTGGCATTTCTTGTTAGAACTGATTCTGGAGGTTTAAACCATGAACAGAAAACTTGAACCTGCGTGTGCTCCTTCTCACTACTGGAAATATCCCCCCCCCCCGGAGGGCACGGAGTGCAGACAACTAACACAGCAGTCACTCCCTTGCTGGAAGCTATCCTCCACAGTGAGAGTTTCTCTGCTGGATGAAAGATTTTGCTCTTTTCAGATCAAATCATTATCTCCACCTCAAGCCTGTTTTAATCCATCCATACCAGTCATTTTAATTATATTATTCAAAGTACAGTGTCTTCCACTAGTGGCTGTGACTGTTAGCATGACCTCTTTTCTTCAGCGAACTGTTGTATGGGACAGAGGAGAAGAGGACTTGATGTCTCTAGAACATGACACTACAGCCAACTTAATGTCTCCAAGCTGTCTGGTCCAGAAGGTAAAAAAAAAGAAAAAAAAAAGAAGGTTAATTAAAGGCTCTGTAAGCTACTTCTTTAGCTAGACAGAAGGGTCAGTGTGCATTTTGTTGTGCCACAAAAAAATGCAGATGAAATATCAAGAGCAAAAAAACAAATCAACACAATCTTGGTGACATTCTTTATTTTGATCACTGATGATATCACATATCAAAGACAAGGCTACAATGTGCAAGACTTTAATATACCTTTGTTACATTGTGATTAAAAATCTGCAGTAAAAATTTAGACTTTTCTTAAATACAGGTATTATCGCTAACACATATTCAGCAGAGTGCACATTATTATTTCCTTAATTCCCTCGGAGTTAAATGAGTTTGTAACAGTAACACACACACAGTCTATTTGAGTTATAAATGGCAGTGCTGACACACTGAAAGTGTTTTCAGTGAATCAAACCCAAATGTGGATTTTGATGAACAAGCAAGTATTAGTACTAATAAAGATTGGACTTTTTTTGTTTTATTATACCTTATATAACTGTAGAAAGAAGTCCCACACTTCAAAATATTATCAGCCAAAAATATTTCTATTAAATAGTTCTACCACAATTAAAAAAAACAAATAAAATTTTTTTAGATGCTGTGTAAATGTAAATAAAAACAGAATGCAATGATTTGCAAATCTCATAACTGCATCTACAAACTGTGGAACAGTTTCAGAGTAATGTTCCCAAACATAAAGTTGCAAAGACTGTGACTATCACATCAGGTACAGTGCATAATATCATCAAAAGATTCCAAGAATCTGGAGAAATCTGTGTTTGAAAGAAACAAGGCCAAAAATCAACACTGGATGCATGTGATCTTCAGGCCCTGAGGCACCACTACATTAAACACAGGACTGATTCTGTCATGGAAATGACTGCATGGGCTTAGGAACACTTCCCAAAATCACTGTCTGTGAACACGGTTCACTGTGCCATCCACAAATAAGGTTAAAGCTCTATCATGCAAAGAAGAAGCCATATGTGGCTGTCTTCTCTGAGCCAAAGCTCATTTAAAATTGACTGAAGCAAAATGGAAAACTGTTCTGTAGTCAGACAAATCAAAATCTGAAATTATTTTTGGAAAATATGGATGACACATCCTCCAGACTAAAGAGGCGAGGCACCGTCCGGCTTATTATCAGTGCTCAGTTCAAAAGCCTGCATCTCTAATGGTATGACGGTGCATCAATGTCTATGGGATTGGCAGCTTGCCCATCTGGAAAGCCACCATCAGTGCTGAAAGGTATACACAGGTTTTTAAAACAAGACATGCTCCCATCCAGACGGCGTCTTTTTCAGGGAAGGCCTTGCATATTTCTGCAAGACAATGCTAAATGGTATTGCAACAGCATGGCTTCTGTAGTAGAAGAGTCTGGGTGCTGGCATGTCTGCAGTCCAGACCTTCAACCTTTGGCACATCATAAAACGAAAAATAGAACAAAGATGACCCAGGACTGTCGAGCAGCTAGAATCCTATACCAGACAAGAAAGGCCTTTGAATTCTGTTTTTATTTGCACTTTACACAGCATACCAAGATTTTTGGAATTGGGGTATAATCATGTGCCATTTGGTATTTTATGATTAGAACTCGAGTCAGTTCCAGTCTTTGGATCACAAAGCATGTTTTAAGCTGCACAAGCATTAAAAATGGGACCATCAACCACTGAAGATAATCAGGTCAGGCACTGCAGTGGCACACTGAGCAGCTTTACTCGCACCAACACTAAACTTTGTGAACAAAAGTCACACTGAACCGAAAGAGTAATAGAAAAGGAATATTTAAATCTTTTGTGCCTTTTTTTTTTTTAAAGTTAAAACAACTTTAAGAAAAAGAAGTTGAAATAATAAGTATGATGTGTATATGAACAAAAGGAAGATTTAAAAAAGTGCCTCGTTAATCAGAGTGTTGTTGCATGAGTAGCAGGCAAAAATGACACACACCTGCTCACTACTGGCAACAATCATCTGAAAAAGTGCAAAGTTCACTTAATAAAGTCCCTTATTCTCCTTTTACAATGCTCAGCAATTACGTTTAAAAGACTCATGGAAAAGACTCATGTCATTCCAGCTCAACTGTCCTGTCTTGTAGGAAATGCAGTGTCTGTTCTATTTTTTCACCTGTTTTGCAGACACAGGGCATTTCTCATTGTTACTGTGTTGGACATCCTGTATCTTACACGCATTTTAGGCTGTGAGGCAGGTGCAGCTTGTGCCCGAAGGTGCAACAGTTTACTCTTCTTTTGGCTCAGTGAATGGCACCACCTTCCTGCCAGCTACAAACACCTCCACTATGTTACGATCATCACCTGCCACAGAACAAGAAAGGGAGATCAGCATCAAGTTAATGGGTCAGAGTCACATTACACTGTAATTTTTTTGGGACCAAAAAAAGTGAACACTTCACCCCTAAATTCAGGAATTTTTCCAAAAGAATCTGAAATTTGAGAGACCACAAATTACTGTCAGACTCCTAATTGGAATTTTTTTCTTTTTTTGTTTGTTTTGTTTTGTTTTAACTAAGATTTATAGTGTCCCACTACCAACCTTTGGTTTCTCATGCTGGATGAGGTCAATAGGCCCACCCTTAGCAGCTACATGAATCCTCAGTGCGTCAAAGTCTTTGCCCACTTCAAAGTTCCCTGTTTGGTCATTCAGGGACAAGGCTACAGAAAAATAGACATCATAAAAGACACTGTTCTATGCTCCATTTTCTGGAATTGAGAGTTTCTTAGTGTGGGGAAAGTTAGTTCAGCAAAGAAAAATGACTGATGGTGGGAAATATGGCCACATAGGGGCTGAAAACTTGATGTTTTAATCATAATAATCATAATCATAATGCCTACTGCAGAACTGCTAGTTTTGAATGGCATATGTGTCTTACCTTGGCTGCCTCCCAGTGTGGCTAGTCTGAACACCTCCTCAAAACTGAGTGTTTCATGTTCTGGGTCCTGGATGGTCAAGACTTTAGATGCATCCAGAGTTCTCCTCACGGCATCGAGCATAGAGGCAGAATAGCCTCCGGCCACATCTGATGCAGCGCAACAGACACAGACAGGATGGGGCATTGAAATATAAAATATGAAAAGCAGGCACTTCCTTTGTATAGCTTTCTGACACGTAAAATCAAAGCACCTATCAAATCAAACTTTTTAACCAACTTTGAGCTTGACTTTAAACTTTTAAGCTGACCTGCGTGCCAAACCTCTCAGCTGACTGCCCTAAATGAACCATAAAAATGAGTGGTGCAAAGTTTTAGTGTAACAGTGTGCACTAGTATGGGGAGTTTACAAAAGCTTAATCACCAAACATCATTACTTCTTTATAGTGCAAAGAAATGGTCTGTTTGCAGAACATTTAGAATTACACTTGCTCTGCTCCCACCTGTTCCCAGCCCCAACTTCACATTGTGTTTCAGGACATTGCGGACATTTAACACTCCACTGCACAACCTGAATAGAGAGCAAGAGATGGCAATTAAACTGTAAATAAATATTACAGAGCATATTGTTTTACTGCCAGTATATATATGTATATATATATATATATATATATATATATATATATATATATATATATATATATATATATATATATATATATATATATCAGTCAGATATAGTTCAAGAAACTATCAGGTACTTACGAAAAGTTGGAATTGGGACAGTGGGACAAAGATGCTCCTGTCTCTCTGAATAAAGCCAACTCTTCATCACTGAGGTAGCACCCATGGGCCATCACTGTCTGTGGATCACCCCATCATTAGTAGTGTCAGTGGTTATCGGTATTTATATAATTTCATTTGCACAAAAATGTCTGTGTGCAGGCAGGGGTGTGCTAACCTTGTCAGTGAGCAGATTGTATTTGTGATAGACATCTGTGTAAGACTCTGATTCAGGAAACAGCTCCTTTACAAGTTTCACTTCCTCCACATTCTCACTGATATGACTCTGACAATAAAAAGCGCACATCAGACAGAGAGGCAGCACAGTTATTGCATTATGCCATATGTTATTCTGTATTATTTGTAGGTGTGCATTTATTTTATTGTCCATATGCCTACAGGTCCAACTGTTGTTGCCAGTTCTGATGTGTATTATATTGTCTGTTAAGGTCTAGATGTTTTTGTAGTAGTGTCACTTGGGCACCAGGGGGCACAGGTTGTAGACTGGTTGTTTACCCTATTGAAGGAAGGCCTTAGGGGCACAGGTGTAGGGAATTAGAGCCAGGAGGAAGCCACACAGTTTTTCAACCGTGTGTGGTTGTTGGTTCTGAAGGTTATGCCATGTTTTTAATCCTTTTTTTTGCACTTTTGAAGCTTTTTTAAAAATTATTTTATCTCTTAATCATGCACTCAAGATTTTGTAGATGCTTTTAAGTTTTAGATGATAAATAAAGTGTTCAAAAATTATTTGACATGTCAGACTTCAGTTTTTTCCACAACAACGCATTGGGAGTGACTTCAGATTCCTCAAGTGGCCTTTTGGTGGTTGGATTGCCACCACACCAACATTACATTGTCTCCGTGGAAAAAGTCTCCTGTAGACACAGCCTATTTTGGTTGCTACAGTGAACTCACCTGAATGTGCAAGTTGTTATTTTTAGCAATTTCTCCCAGCTGCTTAAGCAAAGCTCCTGTGCAGGATGGAGCGAAACGGGGAGTCACCACAGGCTTCACTAAAGGGTACTACCCCAGAGGAGGTAAGAAGAAACAGACAGTCACTAAACTTGTTTTGTTTTTTTCTTCTTACATCTTTGAATAATCTTATTTATTCCTGTTCATGCTTATTATAGAATCTTACCTTTTTGTTCAGGAGTTCTTTAATGAACCTTCAGAGAGCAAAATAACAATTTAGCTTGTTTATTGGTGGCAGCCACATTCACAAATTTTTGCAACTGAAACTTATACTCAGAACAGATCTGCTGGTATTTGTGGTTAATAAATTACCAACATATTTATGTGATTTTAATTTGATATGTTTTGCATGTTTTCATGTGTAATTCTGTTAGACTGGGGCCTTAAATTTCGGACTCTGTGAGAGATCCTAAGTGGAATTAGATTCCAAGTTATGCCACAAGGGAGTGAGCAGGGATTTGGGGAGGGCACCAGTTCTCCTCTTAAGACTGGCAAAAAACGAGAGATGGAAACACATTGTCTTCAGTTAGTAAGTAATAAAATCTGTTATTAAAAACTTCCATACCAAGTATAGGTTAATCCTGTCCTGTAGTTTGCTTTGTTAGGATGCTTTTTTTTCCTGTTTGTTTTTTAAGCTTTGAAACTGAGCATCTAGATGCTACTGCTAACTGAGGGATTTATGATTCTGTTGATCATGTACAGCAACTTTCAGTACTACTGATATTTATTTAGACTCTTTCCCTCCAAGCAATGTTTGAATTAACTAAAATAATGACTTCCTCCAAACTTTCCTTGTGTCTTTTAGGCCTCATTCTGACCAGACTGCTCAAAGAAATCCTACCATTAATTAAAGCTTTGCTCTTAAATATGATCAATCTGTCTTTATTAATGGGTTATGTACCACAAGCCCTAAAATGCCATCACTTGACCCAGCTGTAGCTAATTATAGACCGATCTCCAACCTTCCTTTCATCTAAAAAAAATATTGAAGCAGTAGTTGTAAAATAGTCAACTGATCGTCTGCAGAGGAATGGTTTATTTGAAGAGTGTCAGTAAGGAATCAGACGAGTGGTCAAATATCCAGCCAGAATTATGTCAGAAGCTGGTTGATGGTTAACAAAAGAATCTGGGCAAGGTGCAACCTGCAAAGGGAAATTTAAATATGAGCCAAATATTATTGGTGACTGACCACAAGCTAAAGCTAAACAGAAGATGTCTTCACTGCAGGTTGCTAACCAGTTAATCTAATTTTTTAAAAGCTTATCATTATATTACCCTGTCTATATAGTGCTAATATTACTTTCTATGAGATCATCAGATTATTTCCCACAATTTTTTTTTTTTAACATGGCTTTAATCTGTGATACGTTTGACTTCTACCTGGAAAAAAATCTGTAGCAATGTATCAGACATAATAGCTTAAAGGCCTAAAACCGCCTCCTCTCTGTCACAGACTGAATAAATACGGTATAATTAAACTCGTTCTCTAATGGACTTTCTCCACAGTGGAAGAACTGTCTTGTTCTTGTTTGGACAACACCCAACACTCAGCATTATGGTGTTGAATAAATGGTACAGTTAAACATATGAAATAGTCAGCACTCACCTGCAAGTCTCTTCTTGAGACTCCTGCAAGGTCTCTTTGTAATGTTTCACTGAATTGTTCCTGTCCATACACACCTTGCCAACCAAGGCACGCTGTCCAAAGTTACCTGCAAGAAATGCATCAGTGAGTAAACAGGAACAGAAGTAAACATTAATCCATTTAATTCCCTTGATATTAAAGGTTTAAGTGGGTATTTGATTCATTTTTGAGGAAAAAAGGTATGCCCACACAGGCCATTCGAGTTGAAGCTTTTCAGGCGAGTTTGTTCTGTGCTTGAGTTTAAGTTGAGTTTATATTTACACGGGGACGTGAAACGGGTAAAAAAAAACAAAAAACACATCATTTATAGCCTAAGCTAATTCGCAATGCCTGTCCCTGTTTGGGTCTTTACACAATCTTTAAATAATACATCCATTAGCACAAAAACAATACAACAACATCTCAAAATATATGACAACAATTAATACAGTACAATAAGAAATAAAAATTATTCATGACTGAATGATTGGTTTATTTTTAAAAACTGTGTCAGTCTAATTTTAATCTGGCTCCAGCTCTAAGAGGAACCACAAGGTCACAGAGAACCTCAGGAGCCTGATTGTGTAAACATTTATATATTGATTTTAAAGTAGTGAACATGATAAAACCATTAAAAATCAACATATTTAATTTCTTAAGCACTTTACAATGGTGCAGCCTTATATGCTTTTTATCCAATATTTTTATTGTGATTATAAAGGATCACAAGGGGTCTAAGTGTTGTGGATGTTGCTTGTGACCATGAAGATTTACAATAATTTAAATGACTGTCTGACTTTTGCTATCAGTTACATATAAAAATGTTAACATTTTCCTAATTAGTTTATGGTCTCAATCACAAGTTTCAAGCCTATATAATACAACATTATGTTCCTTTCATGAAAGATGTTCCCGAATGACACACCGTGGAATGTTTTAGGGCGTGGCTTGCAACTGGTAAGTTGTTAATCACTACGAGTCTGAGATCAACCTCTCTGTTGTCATGTCTGGTTTTGAAAACTGTAAGGTTTTGTTGTGCAACTACAATCAAACATTTTAAGTCAGATCTATCAAAACAGTTTTAAACTTCACCAAGCTAATGAATTAAACATACTCAGAGCGATATGCAGCATGAATGTTAGATACATGGTTTGGAAATACTACAACGTGCATATGCCTCTGTTCAACAGTTGCCAGCAAACAGGAACAGCTACCCAGAGCAGGACAAAGTTAAGGGTTCAATGCCCCTGTTTGCGCAAAATGACTCTAAAGCTTACAAAGGCAGGTTTTGATGCATTAGTGTTACATCACTGCAAATTCATGTGAGCATGCATTCAGTATTACATAATATGCAGGAAGAAGATAAGCCCAAGGTATAAAGGTGAAGGACCATTTCTGTACAGTGTGCATGATACATTTCATTTGAGTGAAGAAAGACAATAAGCTGACAATTTAAATAACTTAAGACCTTGATTTGATCTTTCAGTTTTCTTCACCGCAGTCAAAGAAAGCATCATAACATACTGCATATAACAGGGATTTCACAGAAGTGAGGCAAAATAGTATTCTGGTCATTCTTAGTCATTTTTTTAATTATAAGCACAGACTCCAGCTGTGTTTGTAACTTATTACACACAAGAAACTGACCCAATTAACTCCCAGTCAATGTGACAGATAGAAAACAATGAAGAGGAATAATTCTTAAATATCAATATTTAGTTCAAGGAATATGTTTGCACATATGTTTTAGTATGAGAGATCTTACTAGCAATCTGGCCCAACAAGAGAGAGGCTTCAGTATGGATCGTAGCAAAGTAACATGCGGTGGTTGTTCCATTTCTCAGGGTTCTTCTCTGTAAAGCACAAGGATCATATCATGGGATTAAGACCAAATTCAACATTGTAGAGACCCTCAAATCACAGGCTCACAATCAAGTCACCTCACTGATTTCTTTTTTTTGGCTTGCTAAAAGCCTTTAATCAACACGGTTAGGCTGAATACCAGACAATGACAAAAGTGTCTAATAATGATGCTTTTGTTATTGTCTGGTATTCAGTCTAACCATGGCCCTGTGGCTGTATGTGATACACCAGCAAACTTTAAGAAACTGCCTGGGTTACACATCCTTCACATAAACGCTAGTAGTTGGTTACCTAAAATGGACATGATTCGAATCTGGGCCCATTCCACTGGTGCTGACATAATTGTTGTTTCTGAGACTTGGCTTTCCAGATTTGTACTGGACAAATATGCGACAATTTAGGGATTTAACATTTATAGTTCAGACCGTCCCAGGAAAGACGGTGGTGTGGCAGTTTATGTGAAGGCATGTCCGGCTGTTCAGGTCTTGTTTTCTAGATCTGTACCTAAGCAATTTGAAATTGTGGCCTTAAGTATTAATCTGTTTGGAAACCAGTCTTTAACTGTTGCTGGCTATTATCGGCCCCCATCTGCTTCTCCTGAAGCACTATCTTCTTTAGTTCAATTTTTGCCTGAAGTGCATTTTAATGAAATCATTCTGGTAGGTGATTTAAACTGGGACTGGCTCTCTTCTGTGTCTGATGATTTTAAAGCACACTGTTTGTTTTTTAATCTAACCCAAATTATTAAAAGTCTGACATGGCTGAATCCCAAATCCCCAGATGAGTCATCTCTTATTGATCTTTTTTTAACCAATATGCCACACAAATTTTCCACATCAGCAGTTTTTGCCAATGATTTGAGTGATCACTGCATGGTTGGTTCTGTGAGGAACACAAAACTTTCACACTCTAAGTCCCACATTATCACAAAAAGAAATCTAAAGCTTTTTAGTGAGCAAGCGTCTCTTTATGATTTGACTGATTTTAACTGGGGTCGTATTATCGTATCGTACTTGCAGCTCTCCCAAATGATTTCGGCCATTGACTTTAAAATACGTAATTTTGTCACATCATCACTGGGACCTTATTCTGGTTTTAATATCACTGTGTAAACATTTGGCATTTTACCTACTACTTATTGCATTATTTTATTGTTGTAAATTTATTATGTTTTTGGAAACAGGTCTCTCTTTCAAATGAGAAGCAGAGTCTCAGTGGGACTACCTATATAAATAAAGGTTAAATAAAAAAAAAAACAACCTGTAACTGATGAAACTATGCAAATTTTAATGGCCACTTATTTCTCCACGTCAGTAAACTCACCACAATTTGAGTGTAGACTTTGCGGGCAAACTCCAAGTCCTTAAAGCGTGACTCCACAGGGAAGGTGTAAGTATTAAGCCACTGCAGCAAAGGCATGTCCAAGGCTGTGCCAGCATAGCTATACTGTGACGCATGGATGTGAGTGTCTACCAGACCCGGCATGAAGAACTCACTAGAATGCAGCAAGCCATAAAAGTGCTTTACATATACGGTTATTATACCCTATGCAAGAAATCATCTTCTTTCAGTGCAAAGATGCACATCCATCGATCGATCTTCTTTATTATCATATGTGTGGAGCTATATCACAAGCTTTAATCAGACTTATTGAAGTCACATCACATCCTATAACTATGATTAGAAAAATTCAACCTATCCAGTAACTTATTGATAGATTAAACTTACTGTTGTGCCAGTTGAGTGACGTCAGATGGCTTGAATCCAAAGGTCTGAGACAGTTTTTCTAACTCCTTGCCTTCCCTGATAAAAACAATCTGAAATGTAGCAGAACAGAAATCAGGAGTTAATGGTATACCTGCAGAAATGTGCTTGCAATTAAGTAAAGGAGCTGAGAACTTTGGAAGAAAGGAAAACATCATCAAACTGCTGTATAATTTTAATATGTTTAGCTTCTACTGTATTTTGATCAACCATTTAATAATGCATTTATTTGTACAGAACAACCGAGTCTGCTCTTCTCTGGTCATAAAGAAAATACATATTAAAAGTTGAATATCTTTTTATTATTATATATATATATATATATATATATATATATATATAAAATCACAGATCTGCAATCAGATAGGTAGACCTACTGGAGGAGCATAATGTTGTGTTTTGTATCAGGGGATTTACTGTTGGCCACACTGTCAAAGTTGCTCGGAAACAGCATATAATAGGAGAAAATTTAAACAGCTTAGCGTACTAAAACAGACTTACGCCCGCAAAACGTACCTGATTTAATTATTTTTCAGTTAAAAATCATCAGGATATCTATCAAATGTAAAACGCAAACGTGTATTTTTGATATTCTGGAGTACCGCAAACCTTTCCCTGTGTATCTACTCCCAGGAGCGCATCTTCCAGCGTTTGTAGCGCAGTTTTTTGAGTCGAGTGGACAAATGTGCCCCTGTAAACGAACGCTATTGCTGTGCCGGGTCGGTCAGAGGTTGCCATATCTTCTCCAGGTAAGTCGCAGTGCAGCAGTGAGATACCTCCGGCAGCGGGAGCGAGCCGGGTTTTTGTCAACTGGCAGTGCCACCACCTGACAGCAGAGATCTTGAGCAGCCAATGAGAGGACAGGGTGTAGGTGCTTGTTGGGATTGTCACATTGTCTTCAGACACGACCAGCGTGTGAGCATAATGAGGAATTAGCTGTGTTACTTTTATTTTGCTCACACGTGCCTCAAACCGATGTGCGTCAAACTTAGGTTACCCAAGTTCAGCGAATAAAATCGGTCCCGAAGCAGCGCAAAGGAGCGCCGCAACTTACACGATCCCTCGTTTCTCTTGCGCAAAATCGGACCTAATCAGTTATTTTCAGAACGACATAAAATAAAAACCTGATTCAGCATCAGTTCATCTTAGAGAATGGCAGCAACGTGTTTTACTGCCATTGAGTTGAGTTAAAAGATTTAAATGAAACCAAGAGTTTAGCGGCTCAGTTAAACGATGACTTAAATATCTGATCTGAGACCTGTAAAAGTCTCTCCGATTAAGGCCCACGTGGTTTCTTAATTATAATATTTAAGTTAATGAAATTGAGACATTTTTTGGAAATAAGTACTGCAGAGAAGAAAAACAATCAGTCTTGGCGTCTTTTATTTGAAAAAATACAACATATAATTTCAGACAAATGCAAAAATATTATTAATCAGATACATATGATGACCTGAGAAAGAGAACCATTAACCAGTCTACAGTTGTGCTCGTCCAAACACTCATCAGTGGAATCAATGTCATGGTCATTTGGGGCGTTGAATGATTTCTTTGAACTGTTCTTTTTCCAGGGTGGAATTACTGCCCAGCATCTTTAATGACTTATATTTTGGATTTTCTAGAATCCACACGGGTTCAATTACATAAATAGCCACCACTAATATTTGGTTAAATGTCCCTCAGCAAGCTGCTTTTGTTAACCATCAACAAGCTTCTGGCATAATTCTAATTTGGCATAATTCATAATTAGTTCTCATGTTATTTATTGCACCGTAGCACTGGCGTGCATCATTAATGTGTGATGGGGATAGAAATGATGAGATCGTTTAAAGTTTCACTTGAAATTGTCTGCGGATGGGCAACTATCCTATAAAGCTGCTTTCAGCTGCTCCCTGGATGCCCTTTTTGATGCATCCTGGGATTCGTGTCTCCTCTTGAGTAGAGTTCATTTAAATTAGTTGGTTTCCTGGCACAGACCCAGCCTTTAAGTGTAGTCCACAAATTTTCACTTGGGTTGAGTTCGGGGCTTTGGGAAGGCCATTCCAGAAGCTTAATGTTAGCCTGCTTTATCCATTCCAAAACCAGGTTTAATGTGTCTTTGTCACTGGAACACCTAATTGTGTCCAAGTTTCAACCATCTAGCAGTTGATTTGAGGTGAAGATGAAGAATTTGGAGGTAGTCCATCTTCTTGATTATTCCATCCTCTTTGTGCAGTGTACCAGTACCACTACCACTGGCAGCAAAACGGCCCCAGAGCATGATGCTACCACCGCCATGCTTGACAGTTGATGCAGTGTTCCTAGGTTTGAAAGCCTCACCTTTACTCTTAGATCTTCGCTGAGCCTTTTGGACTTTCCCATTGTTCTGAGTATTGGTCAATCAATTATGATCAGTAATGAGAAGTTCATAGGCTTTGGTTTTGCCAAGTTAAAAGACACTATAGAACAGGGATCCTCAAATCCAGGCCTCGAGGTCCGATGTCCTGAGCCAAATATAGAAGTCATTAGCAGGACTCTGGAGAACTTGACTGCATACTGAGGAGGTAATTCAGCCATTTGACTCAGGTGTGATGGATTAGGGACACATCTAAAACCTGCAGGACAGTAGCCCTCGAGGCCTGGATTTGAGGATCCCTGCTATAGAACCATTAGCACCACTTATTAAAATGTTTGAGTGTATGTATACATTTGAACCTGTATGAATACTTTTGAGCCTGTTTTCCTCAGGGAAAATTCTACATAAATTCAAACTTATCAACATCTGACCACCTCATGTTTTATCTTAGAGGGTTAAAAAATGGACCTACATGTTCTTTATTGTACACAAAATTATTTGAACTATCTCGTCTTTTATGTCCAAGCATACAAGATGGTGGCTTAAATAATACAGGATATGACCTGTTCCTCTTTTTCAGTTTAGATTATCCATGTTTGGTAATTGATAATTATAAGGAACTAGTAGGGTAAATAAAGAGCAAAACAGCTAGAGAATATCTTAGTAATCAAAGTAAAAATATTTTGCAAATCTAAGGGTTTATATTTGTAATTTGGCAGCCCACAACATGACTGTAACATGGCAACTGTGAGGTCGCAACAGGTGATAAAAAGTATTAGATGTTATAACTTCAAAAACACAACTTCAGTTTCTCTCATTAGTGTTTGTTCATCTTCTGATTAATATGCATGCAATCAGTATGCAGTACGTAAGCACTGGCTAGCTCACGCACAGTGTTGAAGAGCATAATGAAGATGAACCCGTTAACACATGGTTGTCATTCTGGCAGACATTAAAAAAAAAACAAACTGCACATTATAACTGTGACGGAGGTAAAATGCATTGCTCATTTGTAGCACATTAAACTTAAGTGAAAGGGCATCTCAGTTTAGGTTTAAAGTTTGCACGAAACCTTGTAACAGTCAACTAGAGGATCTTATGATAACACTGTTGCCTCATACAGCGTTACCAAGATAATTCTGGAAGCCCTTTAGTTGGAAAATACTCATGTCAGCATCAAGTGAGATGGGTTTTTTTTTTTTTTTTTTAAAAAGATTTATTATCAGTCACGAGCACATAAGTAGAATAAAAGCATGTGATGCCAATTTTTAAGGGAACCCTATGAGCTCAGTGATGTGCTCAACCGCTTTGTTCCCTGCTTTTTCCCAATGACTCATTTGCTAATGAGGAATTACTATTTGAAACACTGGAACATGCTTTTAAATGTATGAAGCTCACATGATAAATTACAACATATTAATTTTAGATGACAGCAGCATCCACAGAAGGAACTATTTTTGAAATAACTCCAGGTTATTGAGTAATGGGAAGTACAGAATTATGCTTAAAGATTTCAAACTGCAGTGCTCTTGCACCAAGCAGAACCCCCCCCCCCCCAGTGTATTTGAAGCACTTATCACATACACTCACTGGCCACAATTCAATATAGGTATGCAGACTTGGTCAAGACATCCTGCTGAAGTTCAAACCGGGCATCAGAATGGGGCAGAAAGGTGATTTAAGTGACTTTGAAGATGGCATGGTCATTGATGCCAGACAGGCTGATCTGAGTGTTTCAGAAACTGGTGATCTACACTCAGCCAAAAAATAGAAAATATCTAGTGAGCAGCAGTTCTCTTGGCAAAATGATGCCAGAAATCAGAGGCGACTGCTTCAGGCTGATAAGAAGGCAACAAATAACCACTTGTTGCACCTGCAACCCGAGGTATGCTGAAGTGGATCTCTGAACACACAACAGTTCCAATCTTGAAGCAGATGGCCTACAGCAATAGAAGACCGGGTGCCACTCCTGTCAGCCAAGAACAGGAAACTGAGGCTACAGTTTGCACAGACACACAAAACTGAACAATAGAAGACTGGAAAAATGTTACCCAGGCCGAGTCTCAGTTTCTGCTGCAAAATCTGGAAGGTGGGGTCAGAATTTGGCATCAACATGAAAACATGGTTCCATCCTGCCTTATATCACTGGTTCAGGCTGCTGGCATGGGGATATTTTCTTGGCACACTTTGGAACCCTTAGTACCAACTGAGCATCCTTTAAATGCCACAGCCTACCTGGGTATTATTACTGACCATGTTCCCTTTATGACTGCAGTGTACCCATCTTCTGATGGATGCTTCCAGCAGGATAACACACCATTTCGCAAAACTCAAATCATGTCAAACTGGTTTCATGAACATGACAATGAGTTCCTTGTACTCAAATGACCTCCACAGTCACCAGATCACAATACAATAGAGCACCTTGGGGATGCAGTGGAACAGGGGATTCACATCATGGATGTGCAGCTGACAAATCTGCAGCAATTGTGTAGCTTACCTCCCACCCAGACCCTTTCAAAATTTGTGAGCTGACTATAAGGAAGATGTTTAGGATAGCCCGCTTTCAAATTCAGCAACATTAAGCTGTTCATTGTTTCTACAGTTAGTCTAAGGAATAACTGTTGTATTAAAATACTGTGATTGTATAGGGGTAGATAAATCAGTGATATTCTCAAAGTTTTAGTATTTCAATGCAAAATGTTTTAGAGAAAAAAATCCAAATATTGCAAAAACAATAAAAATTGCTGCTACCTAACCAAAGATATATACTGCTTGTCTTTCACAGCCAAAATATTAGAAACATTTCTCAGTGTATTAACTAAACCTGAACACTGCAAACACATTATAACAAGCATGATTTATTGCATAGTTGCAAAATGCATGAGGCTGCATGACAGTCAATAGAAAGTTATTCATGGCAGTTTGAATTACAGTTCTTAAGGTCTTCTACAAAGAACACCAACTCAATTAAAAATGATATACCACCCTCTGATGTCATCTGGGATTTTTTTGTGCACTTCATTTCCTGATTGCCTTTTCCGTGTTCTGCATCAAACAGGCAGAATTGGCTTATTTGTATAAGTTCATCCAGTAGCGCTTCCACCACAAACACAAATCTGATCCTGTACTTTGGCCACCCCCCAAAAAATCCTATTTGCTACAAAGGTTTTGGAAAAAACTCTTATTTTTAATCATCAATACTGATTGGGGACACATCTGGCAACACAGCAGATTTTTTCTGTGTCTTTTTTGCTAGTGAGTCACTGTCTGAGTCTTCATCTTCCTCTTCTTCATCATCATAATCATCATCACTGTCCAAGCCATCCATGTCTTTCTTCCCCTGCTGACATCCATTCTTACTGTGTTCATCAACTTCTTGCTCTTTTATCTCCAGATGTGAGTTAACCCTACACAGTAAAGAAAAACAAGCGCTCAATGGAATGTTCAGGCTCAAGTATCAGTTGTAATGTATCTTACTGTCCACAAGATGGCAGACTTACAGCTCGTTTTTTTTGTTTGCCTTTTAGTATAAACTATGCCAAGATTTTTATGAGAAGCACTCTGTTATCCTGTCTTTAGGAAGCTAACACATATATATATATACATATAACACATATAACACACTCATGTAATTCATGTTCATTTTGAAGACTTGATGCCAATGTGGAAATCAAATTAGTTTAATCTAATATGATTAGACTTTCCTAATAAGCACAAAAGTTAATAATTTACAATATGGTGCAAAACTCTTGAGCTACCACTGATTTCTTTGCATTTTGCTGGAAAAATGGGAAATAGGCGCAGGGATCTATTGAAATTTGCAAACATACATGGATATACAAAATATAAAGATAAAAACGGCATTTGTACAATTCTAACAAGCTTGAAAATCAATATTTGGTGTGACCACCTTTATCCTTCAGCACAGCCTGAGGCAGCCTTCTTGTCATTTCTTTAAGTAGTCTTCAGGAATAGTTCTGCAGGCTTCTTGAAGGACATTTAAAGCTCTTCTTCGGCTGTTGGCTGTTGTCAATACGATCCCATATTGTTTCAATAATGTTGAGGTCCGGGCTCTCCAGAGGCCAATCCATGACTGATAAGTGTTCTGCTGTGTGACCAGGTATGCTTTTCCTGTATTAGCAAGAGCTTTACTGTCAAAATTAAGTCATTGCCAATCAAAAACTTTCCAGATGATATTGCATAGTGGATCAAACTCTGATGAAACTTTTCTGCATTCATAATTCTATCAATTCTGACAAGATCATCAACACCACTGGCTGAAATGCAGCCCCAAACCATGACAGAGCCTCCACTGTATTTCACAGATGGCTGTAGACACTCTCTGTTGCATTACTCTCCTGATAAATATTTGAACCAAAATTTTCAAATTTGGATTCATCACTTCATTTTCAGTCCAGTTTTTGCCAGATGCATCTCTCAGGTCCTGTGTCAGGTCTTTGCTGGATTTTTACTCCCTTTTCTTAAGGACATGGTTTTCAGATACCATTCATCTGCTGTGCATAGTTTTTTTAGGCCTGCCACTTCTTCTGTGGCCTCCACTTGTCCATTTTCCTCAAATTCTTTAATTGCACACCACGCTGAAATGTGGAAGGTTTTTGGCTAATAGTTCTTTAGGAATCCCCTTGTTGGTACAAAAATATTATTTTATGCCTGTTAAAGTGAATAATCTATTGGCATAGTTTGTAAATTCAGCTAAAAGAAGTGGGAATTATATGATTTTATGACAGGCTACTAGTAACAAAGTGTCTAAAGATATAATTTGTTCTTTTCTAAGTTGTCTTTTTTTGTGCAGACACAACACTCAGTTATGTGCCTTTTTTAATGCTTGAATGATTCATAGAGCAGTGTTAAGTGGCTTAAGAAGTAAACAAAAAACACTCTTCTGAAAATGGTCGTACAAGAACTGGATGGAAAATAAGTGAAAAAGCAGCCAGTGTCCAAAGAAAAACTTTTAAAGACCTTCAGAAAGCCTGGAGAACTATTGCTCGAGACCACTTTAAAAATTACAAGAAAGTCTCTCTTTGGAAGCAAACTCTAAAGAAAGGAGGGGTGGCTAAAGACTTCATACAATACTGTATGTAAGGACAAAACACAAGCCAACTTATTCACTTACGGAATAACAATGTCCTCCTTCTTCCCACACTTGCAGCAGATCTCTAGCTGAAGAGAGCAGGGCTTACAAATGATGTGATACGCATCTTTTACTGTCTTTTGAGAGCACTTGACACTGTAAAAAGAAAACAGCAGATACGTTGGATTACTTAGGACAGTGCATTTAGCTTGCCACCTAAAATGATGCATGCATGTGTTGGACAAATTGTTGTGCATTTTCATGTGCAGCTGAAAGGACCCGGTACTGACACAAAAGTTTGCAGTAAAGTATACTTACCACTTTCTAGGCTGTGTTAGTGGCTTGTATTTGTTGTACTTAACTTTCCACTCAAGAACACCCTTACAGTGTTGACAAAGCCCATCATGGATCTTTGAATTTGCTTTCTACAATTAAGATTACAGAAGCAAAGACAATGTTCAAATATTATGTGTATGACAAAACAAGAGCTTTTAAGAACAGGTTTCACAGGAAATGTTTTATCATTGCCAAAAATGACAGGAAGGAAAAAGTATGCACCACTTAGAGTCTCAGCCTTTCACAAATAATGTATATTGTCATTAAAAGTTTAGTTTCCCTCATATATACTCGGAGCATTGATTAAGCAATAGGATCAGTCCATCTCTGAGCACCTTGGGCCTTGTGCTCCACCATCTCCAATTTTTTGTCTTTACTTCACACTTTGAAATCTGTGGCAATGTTTGAACATGAATATCTCAAAAACTATTTAAGATAAAAGTACAACGTTTTCACTGGCCTCTCTATAATTTGGGACAGACAGAACAACAACAAAAATGACCCGAGTATAATATGAAGAGAAAAAAAACAAAAAGAGCAGTCCTGTACAGTCCCATATTTGAGAGCAGACTAAAAAAAACTCACATTGCAAAAGACTATTAGAGACTATTTCTGAATAGTATACAGTTGTATTTCACAATCATGCAAAATTAAAAAACGTTGAATACTCTTGAACATGAAATTCTTAGTAAAATATCTCGTTTTCAGCGATCTTGAAGAGTATTTGATACATGAAGCTCAAATTTCCCAGCAATAATATATATCCAAAATTTTAACATTCGTAGGCAAATCGGAGTTGGTCGAGGATAAAATGTTCTAAAATTCCAATAATTTGTTATATTGAATATCATTCAATATTCAAAATGCAATACAAAGCTAAATAAAATCTTAGCTCAACAAAGCTACTACTTGACACGATGACACACCTTCACTTGTGTAGTCGCCCCGTACTTGTCGTTTTTAAAGGCAGTGGTGTTTTGATGTTTCTGGCCCCGAGCTCGAGCTATATTACCCCTCTGAGAACTCATTTTATAAAGACAGTTAAAGTCATACACGTTATACGGATACACAAACTAAACAACCATGCCACCGAGCGAAAGTACTAACCCGGAAGAGGAAAGACGACGTCATGAAACGTCATTATGGTCAACGCGAACAGTCTACTTAAAAAAAAGTGGTTAAAATAATATCATAATAAACTTTATTTTAAAAAATATCAATGTAAAAATGTATTTTTACATTTACAGCCACACTTAACAAAGACAGCTTGGCAATGACGTCGACCACCTTAGTAGTCGCTGATTGGACGGTGCCTTTCAATAGTAATCTCTGATTGGTTGTCAATCCCCCCAAAATGTAGGCCTATGCTCTTTCGCGTCTCGAAGGACCACCCATATATAGCATCGTCATTGGCGGAGTCGTTGTATCAACCTGTTTTGCCATTGGTCTACAGAGCTGTCAATGAAAGCCTCTTCTTCCACCAGCCAATATAACACCGCGGTTAAGCCAGCCGCAACTTTTTTAGGCCCACTTCTGTGCTTGTCAGGCAGAAGACGGTGGGGAATGCATCTCTTCCCCAAACACACCAGTGAAACAACTAATGAGAAAGGCAAGAGCTGAGTCCAAAATTAAAACATGATACAGCGAATCTCCGAGTGAGGAGCCAACATTGACAGAACTAGAAAACACCATAGTCATTAATATATATGGCTTTAATAATAAACAGCAAAATCTTAATTTATTTTTTACTGTTACATTTAGAGCTGGAAAAAATATATGAGGATAAAGCTAAAGGTGCCTTTATTAGATCTAGGAGGAAATGGTTAGTACAGAGTGAAAAGTGCACAAAGTATTTTTTAAATCTCAAATAAAGGAACTTTGAGCAGTCCTTTATTGGGAAACTTAGAATTAATGATGCAATATGTGATGATGAAAATGTTATTTCAAAATATGTGACAAATTTTTTATCAACGATTATACATGACTGACTCAGAAAATAAAGATGACATGAATAGATTTCTTAGAGGACAGAAAGAGAATCTCAATAGCAGAGATGATAATTTTAAATCGATTTGTGATGAAGGAATTCATTTAAAAGAAGTTCAAGAATCAATTGGCTTTCTTAAAATAACAAATCTCCTGGAAATTATGGATTAATTAGTCAATTTTACAAGTTTTTTACCAATCCATTAGCCCCATTCTTAAAGGCTCTGTTTGAAGAAGCAATAGTCAAAGAGGAACTGCCTCCATCTCTTCAACAAGGCTTGATTAAGCTAACTCCAAAGTCAAAGAAGGATAAACTCAGTCTAGAAAATTGGAGAACAATTAGTCTTTTAAATAATGATGTCAAAATCTTTGCGCTTGTTTTTGCTAAGAGGCTAAAAACATGACTACATGGTATTATTGATGAGGAACAATCTGGATTTATGGCTGGCAGAAACATTTGCAAAACATTCAGTTAGTTTTGGATATGATTGATTATAATGAATATATACTAGATGACAGCTTTATCCTCTTTGTTGATTTTTATAAAGCATTTGATACCATAAGCCATAAATTTATGTTTAAAGTCATTCAGCACTTTGGATTTGGGGATTATTTTTTAAGAGCCATCACTAGCTTATATAGGGGCTGCAATAGCTCAGTTAAGTTAGCATGGGGTACAACTCAGAGATTCAAAGTTAATCGTGGAATTAGACAAGGTTGTCCTTTAAGCCTGTTCCTGTTCCTTCTTGTCATACAAATTATGGCAATGCATATTAAAAAAGGACAATTTCAGGGTATCATAGCCTTAGGAAGGGAATTTAAATTATCACAACTGGCTGATGACACTGCAATTTTCTAACCAACACAATGTGAATAAGGTAGTTGCTTGTGTCCTGGAGAACAAGAAGGCAATTAAGACAAGTCATATTTCAGAAGAATTCCATGTTATTCAATAATTTTGTATTATATTTACTTTGCTTATTGTTATGGATCTTATACTCCTCTTATTTTGTTTTATTAGTTTCTTTTTCTTTCTGTAACCCTGGGATCAGTATGTTCTGTATATACTTGTTAATTATCAATACAAATATGGAAAAAATAACTTTTTTTAGTCCCGAGCCTCCCAAACATAGACATATATACGTAGACACTGTTGAGCGGGGCGGCCCATTGCTGTGACACATTAGTGCATCCGCCATATTGGATGTGGCAGATCTGCACTGTAGACTAATGCAAGTGAATGAACTAAAGTGCCTTTCTACAAAGTTATTTAAGTTAATGCGTTCATTCACACATTCAAATATGCACTAATACACACTGGGAAACTTTTAGGCACAAAAAAATTATTCTGTTTTCAAAATGTTAGAATGGCCAAATACGACCAAAAACAATTCGCCAATCTTACCTGTGAAGGTAATCCCATGTGGTCCCGTTTTGTAGGGAACCAAGGACAAGAGAGCCATTACTGTGCAGGAGATAGCAGTGCTCAAGTGAGTTTTATAACACAAAGCCCTCCAGTTATTAGCGTACAAATATTCTCCTTTTTTTGTTTTTTGTTTGTTCTGATGATTATTTTAGATGTGTATTTTTGTTGATAGTAAATAATCTCTTGCACAGGATCCCTAATTAAAGTGACATTTGTAGTCTTCTCTTAGGATCACTGCAGAGAGGCTGGCTCACCTCAACAAGTGCCTCATGAACCTCAAGCTTGGAAACTTTTGCTACAAAAAACACCCTCTAAATCTTTAAATTATTATTTTTTTAAGGTAAGCTGGTTAATGGCAGAATGGCTAATTATTTTTTTTCTTTGTGTTTCCAAATCAGGAATATCACAGGAGCAGATGAGCAGGTTCATCAGGTAATGACATCCCTCAGGCAGACAGGATTCATCAACTATTATGGCATGCAGCGTTTCGGAACAACAGCCGTGCCCACACATCATGTTGGCAGGTAAAGTCATGACATGGAAATACTTGCATAAATTATGATATGACTGTAAAATGTAGTGTTTTCCCTCACTGTGTCTGGGACAGGGCTATTCTGAAAAATGACTGGAATGAAGTGGTGGATTTAATTCTGAAACCCCATCCTGGAGGTAATAAGCTTTTTTACTTTTTCTTCTCTGCTTTTAAGGTGGTTGGAAAAGTCGTTGAAACTTCTTTTTGTCTCAGTTGTCTTTTACAGCAGAGAAAGAATTTCTGGTCCGCTACAGGGAAGAGTGGGCAAAAAGTCAGGATCCGGAGGCAGCACTGAAAAAGCTTCCCAATAAGCGCTGTGTGGAAGGACAGCTACTGAGAGGCCTGTCTACGTATGGCAAGAAAAACACTATTACTACATTTGGACTGGTTGGTTTTCTGTTGCGGCACCAAAGACTTTGTCTTCACTATTCCATAAATTTATCTTCCTTGTTTTTTTGTTTTGTTTTTTTTTTTTTAAAGTTACCCACAAAACAGGTTCAGTCAGGGATTCACTTGTGTCTCTAGCCTTAATGGAGATGACATTTTGCACTCTCACTCTTTTACTCAACTTTAGATCCCCCGTAACAACTGCCTGATGTGCATCCACAGCTACCAGAGCGTAGTGTGGAACACCATGGTGAGCTGCAGAATTGAAGCCTTTGGCTTGAAGGCTGTGGAGGGAGACCTGGTGCTCAGAGTACAACAAAACAACTGGTCCTGATGATTGGATGATTGGAACAAGCCTGACTCAAACTAGACCTACAGGTAGAAAAATAGATCAAGCCCATAGAGCACACTGGGGCAGTCTTGTCAGCCCCACCTAATGAATGTGGAAGTTGAGATAACCTGTTCAGAAGAAACCAAACATTTTAAATGCATGCAAAAAAAAAAAGCATTACACTTTCAGTGCTTTTTCAAAACCACATATGACTATTTGCTTCTTTTGTTTTTCCTAAAATTTAGAGGTTGATGTTATGTTATATGTTCCCAAAGCCACAGCACACGTGCTTTCTGCAGAGGAGGCAGAGAGCCACTCCACCCACGGCACCGTGATGCCGGTTTGATGCCATCTACCCCACACACAACAGTAAGAGATGTCTATGTATAATTTAGAGTTGGGTTTTTATAACATGTTACACAAAATGTGCAAAATTAAATTTGGTTTGTTTGAACATTAATCTAAAAAACAAACAAAAAATCAATCTACGTAAAAATAGTAACACCCCTTCCTCTTTATTGACCATACAGTTTTTTTTCTCATCCTAAATAAATAAATGTCAAAATGATTTCAACATTTCTGAAGGAAAACAGAGGAATCTGAGTGCTCTAATAAAATAATAACTGACAGAAAACATAAATTAAACCTTAACAGAAGAGAAAATCATTTTATGCCATGCCTGTTTTTCCTTTAGTCGGTGAAGGTTACAGAGAGCTGCTCTCTGCAGACGGTCTGGACATCGACAACATGAGGCACAAAGAGGACAACTCTCTGGCTGGAGCCTACAGGCGCATCATCATCAGACCCACTGATGTCAGCTGGTCAGCCGACCTTTCACTGCCTTTATCAGATGATACAGTGCACAACATGTTTTATTTTAACAAGCAGATTTACTGTTAAAATCCTAAAAGTCAAACATCGGTAATGATACTGTAATTGTGTGCTGCATTTACTGGAATAAATTCAGAAAATAGATTTTATAATGCATATATAATGTCCAACAATCAAAAGCACGAATGTTTTATTTTAGTGCCAAAATAAAGTATAAGACATTGTTTTGTTTACCACCTGTGTAAATGTTACTGCTCTCCATCTTCCTGACAGAGGGGAAATATCGGGTCTATGGATGGAGCTCTCCCTGCCTCCCTCGACCTACGCTACTATGGCAATCAGAGAGGTCCTCAAGTTGGACACTAGCATCAAGAAACAGATGCAGCTTAACACCACCAGGTTTAACTGAGACGGCAACACTTTCAGGCATGAACTGGACTGCTGATGCAGTGGCTACTTACAGTTGTATTTTTTAAGTCGTGTAGTATGAGTGTGAGAGAGTATTTGGGCTTTATACAAACCCAAAGGGAATTTCTTTGAAGTACAAATTATACAAAATTATTATTTAACTTTTTTTTAATGGTTTTATTTGCACTGAAAGATTGTTGTGCTACAGCAATTTAGTGTATTTTGACAGTGATTTAAATATCCAGTGCGCTTTCAGGGCGCTCACACATACAGTAGTCCCTGTTGCTGCTGGTTTGTACAGAAATAAGATTCTTTTTTTTAGCTTTACACTAACAGCAGAAATTAAAAGTTTTTTGAGTAAAGAAATTAAAATTTTTGAGAGAATCAACAGTGTCTCTTTTTTTAAAAAAACAGAATGTTTTAATTAGTTTTTTCTTCCACTTAGGAAAGTGGTAATAACGCTGTTACCTCTCCTTTGAGCCTTTCCCTCTGTAAGTTAAATGAATGCAAAGATTACAGTTACATTGTCTCCGCCTAGTGGTTGTCAGAGCTAAATCTCAGTCTGCTCTGTCAAACCTGATAGGGTGGCATTTGCCATCTAGCAGGATACATGTGCACTCTCAGATTCATGTGGTTACTAGATCTTATTCCAGGTTTGGATACATTTTCTTCTATTTTTGTTTTGATATTGAAATCTATAATGTCTGACTTTCTCCACCAAAAGTAAGGGAAACGATCCTGACTAGTGATCATATTTGAAACAAGTTGTAGTAGAAGGAACACTATTCTATTTTTTTAAAATTCCACTTTATTTAAATGCAGCCAAGCTTGAGTAGTTCACATTTAATGGTACCAAGAGTAAAGAATATTAGTATTTGATGTGATGATCTGAGAAACATTGTAAACAACACTGAGGTGCAGGTCAGTGCTAAAGTTAAAAGGCTGTATGTGAAAATGTGAAACCATTCATTCTGTCTGTGTTAAACCAAAGGCCTTCAGGCGGAGCTTCATGCATTCGCATTGATGAGAAGTTCACAGAAGAAAATGAGTGCCAGCTTGTAGGCCATGAGGTTGTCATCATGTATTGCACTTAAGCAGCTTCTTAATGCACTACATCAAATATATAGTTTCTCTCTGCCTCCCTTGACCTGTGATGCTATGACAACTGGGTCGGCCTCAAGATATTTACTTGCTTGTGTGGCTGTATGCTTTTAGGGTGCTCACACCTACACTAATTATTCCTCTTCCAGAAATGTGAACATTTTTAGTCTTGTCGTCTCCTGATTCTCTTGAAGGTATTTAGTTAAATAATCTGACTGTAAATATTACATCAACACTGTCTCCCTCTAGTGGTTGTCAGAGCTGAATGCCCTTCATCCATATCAGTCAGCTGCTGGTCAGAAGCAATGGTGGTCTATGCCAACAGGAAGGATCCATCTGCCCTCTCAAACTAATGTGATTGCTGGACATGTCTACGGGTTTGGATAATTTACTGTTTTTATGTTGTAACATTGTTTCAGTATTGTAACCTATTATATCGCCTGCACCCCAGAAACTAAAGAGACCATACCCTGACTGCTGCATTGAACACAAGAATATTGAAACACTACTGTGAGAAAATGCATTAAGGTAGCTAATGCTGCTGTTCACTGTGGCTCACGGTATACTGACATTAAGGCAGAGCTAATATGAGTGACATAACTGAGGGGGAAAAAAGCTGCTTCTTGCTGACAAAAATAAAACATTTTTACAGCCTGCACATTGCTAGATTACCCCTTTGGTCTGTCATAAAGCTCGTCGAGAACACAGGCTCCAGTGTGTTATTAGGATGGGGCATTAAAATGACAAAACAGGCGTCCCTTCACACCTGACAGTAGGCATCGTATGTGTGTGTGCACACAATTGCACACAGTTGCACACGTGCAGTCCACCCAGGCTAATAAGAACATTATGGGCAGCACCAAGTGATCCATTTAAAATATATTTTTCCTTGCTTTACCACAGGACAGTTCACAAAAGACTGCATGTCTCTGATTTGGTAGCAAAATCCAGACCAAAATGTGGCTATGTGGAAACTCACAGGAGTGTCCAGTGTTGCCCCAAACGTTAACCAATTCAGTTGTGTAATTCCAAACTTCACGGAGCTAAATGACTCATAAAAAACAAAACAACCTCTGGGAGGAGACAGAGCATATCTGGCTGCACAATATCAGCATGCCACAAACAGGGTAGTAAATGGTGCACACAATGTATTGCTGCTTATTGAGCATATTGAACTGGCATGACTTTTACACGTATAGATCTTTATGTCATTTTAATGAATTGATAAATACAATTATGAAACAGTATATGATATGATTATGGTGCAAGTTAACCTAAAATAGCTTAATTCATGTGAAGCAGTAGACCGAGAAAGTGATGATGACCAGTATGACCAGGAGGATGATCATGTAGACTGACATATCATTCTTCTCATATTGCATTGAGCCAGCCACCCACTCCCCTTTCCCAAACTTGATCTGTGGAAGAAACAGAGTGAAAATCTTATTTGCACAAACTCTCCACGTTTTAGCCATAAATTAAATTGACCACTTAAAGTTCACTCTCTGCCACACTTGTACAACATTTTCAGAGGACTAATTTTACAGTGTTATAGCTTCCTTTACAGTATGGAACATGTTCTCCACCACTCTGTTATCTGTTTGCCTATGTGAGGTCTGACTTTTAGATCCAGCCATATGGGGCGAGGTGGGGTGGAAGGTGGGTCCATGAACAGCAGATCATCCAGACGGGTGTTACAGCCCCCTTGCCTGCAGGGTCTAGGGGTTGCAGGGAGCGTAACACAAAAACAAAGGCAAACCAGAAACAGGATCTCAGATATTTACAAAAATAATATATAAGCAAAAACAATGACAAGGCTTAGAAACACGAAAGTTCCACACTACTTTAGTTTCATGCAGTTTGAACCTGGAGCTACACTATATGTTCAGCTTGTGTGCATCTTATTAATTAAAGCCTTGCAGGTGGGACAGGTAAACAGGAACTATAATACAGACTGTCAAGATAAACATGGGTATGATTCAAAATGGATTTACTACCCACCCGGCTGCAGTGTGCCTCGCACTGAAACAAGCGCTCCTGTTACTCTATTCCCTGCCTCTCTCAGTAGCTCAGTAGGTAATCCCATTCACCTGTGCAGCTCACTGTTTCAGTCACACCAAGGAGAAAGACCTGCAGCTCACAGCTCCCACAAAAGACACCACTGGTATGATAAAATCTTCATTTAAATTAACAATATTCTTCGGATGAATGTAGGACAAAGTAGAGTTTATTTAAAGAATATTTGATAATGCTTGTTGCTCTGAATATAAGTCATATCTATGAGATTTTAAGACCAGCTCATTAATTGATTGAACATTAATTTATGGATCACCCAATCTGCAGAACATTTTATTTAAGTAAAATGTCAGATGTGTAAATAAAGTTAAAATTGTTGATGATCATATGACTTAAGAGAGTGTTAAGGAAATGTTTGATAAATAAAAGTAGTGCTTTTATCAATCATGCAGTTTAAAACAGAAACTATTTTTTTTCAGGGTGCAGTGAACATGCTATAATTGGGTGTTTAATGTGTGTTTGTCATCTGTTTAAAGGTTTTCAACCTACTCAACCATACTCATCCATTAATTCATTTGCTCACCTGCTACTGCACCTAACGTTTGCAATTTCAACAAAAGACAATAAAGACCTTAAACTGAGTTGAGTTGTCCCAGCATCCTTTTGTGTGGAGCTAGCCTTTTCAAGTTTGGGCAGGAGCTGAAGGAAGTTTAAAAGAAAACTTGACACAGACTGAGGCTCATTCAGAAACAGTTAAACTTCACGAACAGACCAAATGACACTGACAGGCAACAGAACTAAATAATGAAGTCAAATAAACTGAATAAATAAGTGTTACAATTTGTTACTGTACTGGATAGAAAACATATCAATGAGGCGCTGGGCCTTCCTGGTCCAGAAGGGAGTTCCGCTTCTGGATACGGAGCTGCTGGTCATCCAGACCCTCCTCAGTCATGTTGTGTGAGGTCTTAAAGGGACATAAGAAAAAAGTTCCTAATATGATTATAGGAAAACACTGTTATTGCAGCAAGTGAAGTGATTGCAACTGGTCTGTAGTCATTTAGTGATCTTGGAGCATTAACTTTGGGTACTGGAACTATCAGTGAGTCCTTCCAAATGCGATGGACACTGTGGAGCTGGAGGGATCCTGAAAAAATAAAACAAAAAACATCCACCAACTGTTCAGAGCAGTTCTAAAGGATCTGACCTCCAATCCCATCAGGACCAGGACTCTTCCTTTCTTTTGTCACAAAACACCTACAGTATGTTCCTGTTTACCTTATTTATAATCTGGCTAAAATTTGAATTATCATTGAAAAGAACATCATTCCTAAAAACTTCCAACTCATCGCTAAAATCATTGACATTAAAACGATTATAAAAATTCTTAAATTCAGCTGACAGCTCAGCATCAGTTTTACCACTGAGGGAAACTAGACACTTATTTGATTTCAACCCCATAATGGACTTCAACCCTTCCCAAGCAGGGTTGCTTTGAGCATGCACTCAACTTTGTCATTATCATTTTTCTTGGCAATTTTAATTTCCCTTTCCACTTGCTTTTGTTTTTTTGTACTGGGTTTCGTCACCTCAATTGAAACTAACATTATGTTGGTTAATGGCCCTCTTGAGAGATTTGGTGAGCCATGGCTAATTGTTTGGATAAACAACAATACACTTCCGAGGAATAATCAGCTCTTCAGAGAACTTAATGTAGGCAGACACCTTCTCTGTGAGTGTATCCAAATCTTCGCAAAAACTTGTAAAAACGTGCCAGCCTGTGAGGCGGTAACAGTCCTGGCTGCTGATTGGAGTCACGTGACCAAGCCGGACCTAATCTTCTTTCCGACTTGTGTTTCCTCGGGACCGGTGTATATGACGGAACCAAGTAAACACCGTATTGGTCGGACGCAGTGAGTGGAGCTCTTTGTAGGGATTTATAAGCTCCTTTCACCGAGCCGTAACAAAGATCAAGGCTTCGAGTGCGTCGTGTCAGGCAACTGACATAATGATAAAAGTTACAGAAGGACTTTCCCGGCTTACAATGATTAGAACTCGTGGGAGAACTGCATGGGAGCCACGAGGATTATTTTGTTTTGATGATCATTAAAAGCCAAGATGGTCCTGCTCTAGTGTGAGATATTTGACATTTCAGCATTTAGCATCTACTGATCACCAAACTGCAGTATATAAACACAGCTGAAGACGCAATCTTTCTTAGGAAGGCTTCTAACTGGGTGAAGCGACTTTGAAGTATCTACATCAGGTTGTTGAGCTGCTGGTTTGTGCCGCTATTGAAAGCATGCTGCTCATTATTGAAACGAACGGTCTTCATTATCATGCTAATTTGCCCCAGTCTGTGGCTGAGAGAGTAACGTCTGATGGATTCTGTAAACTCTTTGCTGATCAGGTTGTTCTGAGGGGACCAATCTGCCCCGATTTCCACATCTAATGAAGGAAAAGGAGTTGTATATTAAGATAGTAGATAAATGGTTTCATTGGTTTTAATGTGCAACACTGGGTGTTTAAATCAGGTAACTCTGCTAAATTGAAACACCATCGTCTCATATTTCCTGAATTTTCCTAAAACTGGTTTATTAACCATATAGTGAATTTTGAAGTGTGGGGGACACAAAGAAAAGAGAACATTACAACCACCACAATCGTGTGCCAAAAAAGGTGATTTCCAGTATTTAAATTTTATAAATGACTCATTGACCTATAACCTCTCAAACATATTTCAAAGATATTTTTCATGGATAATAAGTCATTTTGAGCCAGAAAGAATGTTCCTGTCACAAGGTAGAAACTGCAATCAGGTTTTGGGAATGTGACTTTAATAAAGCTTTTATTTATCCAGGCAAAAAGTGTCATGTCTTTTTCAAGAGAGATCTGGCCAAGAGGCCAAATATAACACATCAGTTCTATAAAGATATTTTAAGTGGCCCAAAAATGACTGCATTGATTATACTGCATCTTTAGTAATATTCTAATTTTCTGGGATACTGAATTTGGGGTTTTCATTAGTTTGGCAGTTATAATCATCAACATTAAAAGAAAGAAATATATGAAATATATCAGTCTCTGTGTAATGAATGAATATAATATACAAGTTTCACTTTTTGAATGGAATTACTGAAATAAATCAACTTTTTCATGATATTCTAATTTTATGACCAGCACCTGTAGATAGGCTGAGATGAGGCAACCTTGAGGAATTTTAAACATCAACATTAAAGCTTGGAGTAGTACCATTTGGGAGAATGACACAACTACTAATGTTCTCATAAAGATCATAGATCATGTTTCTAAATTTAATACCAAACCAAAATGGTCAAGTGTTGCTAAAATAAAGAAGTGCTCAACTGAGTCAAAGGCTTTACAGAAGTCCAAAAAGGGTATAAAGCCATGATCCTCTATTTGATCCCTATATTCAATAATGTCCATTACAAGCCTTGTGTTATTGTGTACTGACCTTCCTTTTAGAAAGCCTGACTGTGTCTCTGCGATAAGGTTTGAGATTCCTGTTTGTAGACGAGAGGCAAGAATATATGTTAACAGTTTGTAGTCTGAATTTCCAAAAGTAATAGGCCTTCTGTTTTCAATAAGTCTAGTTTTTGGGATGGAAATTATAACTCCATGTTTCATTGTGGCTGGGAGTATAGAGGTTTCAAAAATTTCAGAGAAAACCTGATGGAGCAGTTTTCTTGAATCCGAATTCAAAAGTGTCTGTAGAAGTCTCCTGTGAGACCATCTGAGCAAGGAGCTTTGTTAAGAGAAAGTTGACCAATTACAGCATCAAGTTCTGCAATGGTTAATTGGCTTTCACAGGTTTGTTTATAGTTGTAATCAACTTTTGGGATATGTTGATCCAACTCTGTCAAAAAGCTATCACAATCCTTTTCTGAGAATTTAGACCTATAAAGCTGACTATAGAATTTGAAGATGACTTGAAAAATATTTAGGAGGACATCTATCAAAAAATTCATCTTGGACCAAGTTAAGATCACCACCTGTTATTAAGGTGTCAATTAAGTGTGATAATTTAATCTGTTCTAAAAGTGAAGTTATCTGATCTAACAATCTTTTGTTTTCTTTGATGTTATTATAGCCATATATGTTAACTAAGGAAATGGTGGAGGAGAAATGCAACACCACCAAGGAGAAAGTGAAGGCTGACCTACAGAAGGCTGATTTTTGTTAGTCTTACGGCTGACACATGGTCTTCCATAAACATGGATGGGTACCTTGGTGTGACTTGCCACTATATCACAAGTGACACAAAGATGGCAACAGTTCTGCTTGGGGTGACCAGGTTTCACCAGTCCCACACAGCTGAGCACATAATGGAGTCAAAAAGTGTGCTCATGGCTGAGTAGGGCATAACATCAAAAGTTTAGTGCCTGGTCACTGATAACGCAGCAAACATGGCATTAAGTGTACAGTTGCTGAACCTCCACCTGCTTTGCTCACACTCCTAATCTTATTGTAAAGAAGGCTCTCAACCAGACACCTGCTCTGCACGAAATCCGCAAGAAAGCCCTTAAAGTAGTTGGATTGTTCAGACCCAGCTCCAAGGCCAAAGAAAAACTGTTAAACATGCAGGGCTTGATGGGCAAACCTCACTGAAACTGATTGAAGAGGTGGAGAGAAGATGGAACAGCACATTGGACATGCTGCAACGCCTGTATGAGTGACGTGAGCCCATGGGTCCTGCACTTGCCAATCTCAGCAGTGCTATTGTTCCTCTGACAACTTGTGAATATGGAGTCATTCAAGAATGCATGATACTCTTTCAACCATTTAAGCTCGCAACATCAGAAATGTCAGAGGAGCAGAGAGTGTCAGCATCAAAAGTTGATACCACTCTGCAGAATGCTGCAGTACAAACTGTCAGCAACAATTAAACATGTAGGACTAGAGCCTGCTATATAATTAGGTAAGTTGCAAAAACAGGATAGTCTTGCAGTTGGTGCATAGATTTCTCCCAAAACATGTGCGGATCATAATTATTGATAGTCTGGTGTAATAAGTAGCCTCGCTTAAAACTGTTCAGCACTTGTGTGTTTGATTGTTTCAGAGAACATTATCAGGATGTGAAAAGAGCTAAAATAGCCACTAGGTGTCACTATAGAGATGTGTTTCAGATTGTTTCGAAGCCTCGGCACAATTCCGGCCCAATTGCTTCAAACGGTTCAGTGTTTCACAAAGCCTCGCTTTGCCCATCACTACGTTAAGGTTGTATCTCTCTTGAGTGTATCTTGTTCAGTACTCTTCTTTGTTCTTTGCTCCTGTGTCTTTCCTCCTGCGTAGATGATCTGGACCAGCGTTTCTTACCAACCTTATCTGCCTTACTTTTTTTTTTTAAAAGCCTTTATTCAAGTTTCTTCGGCAATTAAATAAACACAGACAACACAAGTTTACAATACATAATCATCAAACATTTCTTTTCATATTTTTAAAATATTCCAAGGAAGGGGGCTGTTGTTCAACTGTCCAATGGTTTTCTTCCTCCTCAAATCTGCGATTATATTTCTAAAAACCATATCACTGTTAATCATTTTTTGCTCAATAACTGTCTTTGCTCTTGTTTTCCAGATGTGGGTATTAATCACACACATAATTAGCCAAAACAACCTTCTTTTGTTGTCGACCATTCCTTCCTTAAATAATCCATACATTACAGATCTCTCATTAATATCCACATCAAAACCAACATCAAACATTTTTTCTCTTATTTCTGTAGTTCGATAACATTCCAGGAGCAAATGCTGCAGGGTTTCATCTTCATTACAGTTATTCATTGGGCATTTCTTTGTTGTAACATAACAGCTCCACTGTACAATTACTCTAACTGGAAGTCTACTTACAGAAATGAGCCACACAGTGTCCCTTAAATTTTCTGGTAATATTTTGTCGTTTACATTCCTAATAATTTGAGAAATTTCCTCATTATTAGCGTACTTATATTTTATCAATCCCCCATTATTCTTTTCATTAATTATATTGTAAATCTGTTTGGTGCTTAAAGTATTCCAATTGATATTTAAACAATCCCAATTTGCCATAAAGTCTCCAAACGTAAGTTTATAAGAGGGAGCACCAGATCTTGCTCTACCTCTCAATTTAACCCACTGATTTTCCTCCTCTTTAACCCAAACTGCTCTTCTACTCATCGCATTACAGGTGTTTTTAATAAAAGGGATTTTAAGTGCAATGCTCAGATCTGTTGCTCCTAGGCCACCATTTCTTTTACTTTTGTACATTAATTGTCTTTGTGTTACCTCACGATTTGTTCCCCAAATCAGCTTTACACACAATTTGTTTAATGTCATGATCATTTTTTGTGGGGGAGGAAACACAGTGGCAAGAAAGAGGAGTTTAGAGATTATGTGAGTTTTAACTATTTTAATACGTGCTTTATAATTCGTATTTTTATTTTCCCATCTTAAAACTTCTTCTTTGACTTCGCACTCCTTTCTTAACCAATTTGTGTGGGAGCTATCATTTCTGGTAAACCATATTCCCAAAACTTTGATCTGATCTCTAACCTGAATGTCTATCGTGGGCCCGTTTGCACTTTGTCCGATCCACACACCTTCAGTTTTATCTTTGTTTAACTTGGCTCCAGATGCTGATTCGTACTGTTTCAAATATCCATTTAATCTTTCCAGTTCCTCCTGATTTTTAATAATTACAGTAACATCATCAGCATAAGCCATCGCAATCACTTTGTGTGTCTCATTAAGGTGAAAGCCTTTAAAATGAGGATCTTTATTAATTATTTTTAGTAAGGGACTGATGGCTACAACATATAATGCTGCACTTAAAGGGCACCCTTGCTTCACTCCGCGAAAAATTTCAAAGGATTCACTCAAGGTCCCGTTCACTTTTACTTGTACTATGGATTTCTTGTATAAAAGTTGGACCATCTTAATAAACTCTTCAGGAATCCCATATTTTCTCAGCACGGCCCATAAATAGGTATGAGACACAAAATCAAAAGCTTTCCTTTGATCCAGACCGAGGATATAGAAATCCGTATTTTTAGTGGCATATGCGACCTCTCTCAGGGTGCATAAGTTATCCCACATTAAGCGACCTCTAATACCACAGGTTTGCTCTTTATCGATTATAATGTCTAATACATCATTAAATCTATTCATTATGATTTTTGCTAATATTTTGTAGTCTACATTCATTAAAGTTAGTTGTCTGTAATTGTTTAAATCACATTTATCTCCTTTCTTATATAATAGACACATAATTCCCTGATAAAAGGAGTCGCTTAATTTTTCCTTTTGCAGGCCCTCGTTAAGTGCTGAGGTCAAAAGTTTAGTTACATCTTCCAGGTATAGTTTATAAAATTCAGCAGGGAGGCCATCAGAGCCTGGAGATTTGTTAATATTTAATTGACTAATGGCTGTTATAACTTCCTTTTCCTGAATTTCTCCTGTCAATGAAGAGAAAGTTCTATCATCAAAGGGATTGATTACTTCAAGCAAAGATTTGACAGCTTCATCATCTGAAGGTAGTTCTGAAAACATGGACACACAGCTCTCCCTAATAATTCTTCTTTTATCATTTTCTTCATAAAATATTTTACCTGTAAAATCCTTAATGGCTGTGATAAAATCGCTGCTACGTCTCTTCTGATTAGAGGAAATTACATAATTAATATTACAATTTTCATTACATGCGGTAGACTTTTGTATATTATATAATAGTTCATTATTTATTAAATCTATAGCGTTCTTCAGATCATTCATCT
>JAMQGT020005203.1:0-13208 GCA_024447675.2 Pterophyllum scalare
TATATCATATTTACTTCGTTCAGTTACGTATTGCTACCGCTAAAGTGCACCTTTATGCAGATGATAACATACTTTATGCAGCTGGCTCTACTCCCAAACAAGCTGATGAGGACATACAAATTGCCTTTCACCAGCTGCAGGTATTATTGTGCAGTTAAAAGTGGCAATGCCAAATTTATCTTGTTTTACAGATATAATTCCCAGATGTTAGATAATTCTGGCATTCAAATCCCAGGAGACGATTTTATTGAAAGAGTATCATCCTATAAATACTTGGGGATTTGGTTGGATGAAAAACTTCCCTTTTAGAATGCATACTGACCACTTAGAGAAAAGGCTAAAGGTTAGACTGGGTTTTTATTATCTAAGTCTCTTTTAATTTATCAGTTAGGAAGAAACTTGTACAGGCAACATTCTTAAATGTTCTTGAATATGGTGGCATTATCTATATGCATGCTGCCCCCTCTACACTTTGTTGTTTAGGCTCAGTTTATGATAGTTCTTTATGTTTCTTATCAAATTCGTAAACATCATTGTGTACTTTATAAATTGGTTTCTTGGCCTTCATTCAGTTTGAGGAGGCACTGCACAAAATATTTTTGTACATATTTTTATGTACAAAGCTATTTTTGGTAAATTTCCTTCCTACCTTCTTATGTTCAAATAGCTGCTATAATTTTTGGGCCTCTAGTCGACTTCTCTTTAGAGTACCCAGGGTTTTTTCTGAATTTGGTAGAACAGTGTTCTCTTATTTTGCACCTTGGTCATCCAACAACCTTCATAGCACATTAAAGCTATATTCTTTTTTTTTCTGTGAGAGTATTCATGAGATGGACCTACTTACTCTATTCTGTTTATGTGTTTTGATGTTTTATTTTAACTTGTAAAATTGTAATGGTGTGCCTTCTGGCCAGGTCTCCCTTGAAAAAGAGATGTTAATCTCAAAGGACTTCCTGATTAAAGGGGTGGCTGTAGCTCAGGAGGTAGAGCACATCATCTGTTAATCAGAAGGTTGGTGGTACAATCCCTGGCTGTTCTGGTCTGCATGCCAAAACATCCTTGGGCAAGATAAAGAACCCCAAGTTGCTCTCTGATATGTTCATTTAATGTGTATGAATGTTAAATAGAATAAAGCACTTAGGTGTAGAAAAAATTTCTTGGGTGAATGAAGACATGTTGTATAAAGCACTCTGAGTACTCAGGTAGAGTAGAAAAGAAATTAATGTTATTAAAGATGTATGGACATGTAAGGTGGTGTCTAATGTCTGAGATCACTACTTGAGCTGCTTCTTCTATTTTGCAGTCTTTTTAAATTTAATATACCAAATTTTCATTGCTAATGAAGTAACAAGCTTGGTCTGGGGATGCAGTTTGGGGAAGGCCTCTTTGATTATTAGCAGTGGCTCCTGGGCCTGCAGATCCCCAAAGAAAACCACTCCCCACCCAAAGGGCAGACTGGGTTATGAGCGTATTTTGAATGATGTTTCATGATGCCAAGAGGAAATCAGAAGTTACCAGTAGACAGCGAAAGAGAAGCATTTGATTATGTAAGCTTGTAGCAGTGACAGAAGAGTGCAAAAGGTGGCTGGGAAGAACCTTGGCCTAATTAGATGAAACAGGTGCCACTAAGATAATGTTTATGGTATGCATTTTAATTCACAGGAATAGATGAGACTGGGAGATGAAGTTGCTTTCCCTCATTGCTTGCAATGAGGGAAAGCAACCGCTATCCCAGTGCGCTTTTGTTCGTAACAATTTCGTACAGTTTCCAGTCATCTGTTGAAGATGCACATTGGTTTTTGGTACATCTTCTCTCGTGAGAATAAACTGTCACTAGAGTAACCCAGTTGGCAGTAATGTACCTTGTTATATCAGGAGACAGTGCATTCCATGGATCAGTGCATCTGATTACTATATTTTACTGGGGCTAAATGCAGCCCAGGAGAATACAGAAGCGTGGGGGTGGCAAAACATCTGGCAACTCAAGGCCAAAAGTATGCGCAGACAAATGTATAACAAGTAGACTAGATACAAGTGCACTGTGCAAGCCACTGCCAGAAATAGGAACTGAAGAAAAATTTAAAAGTGTGATAAAGAAAGCGCATCTGGCAACCTGGTGCCTGAAGTGGGAGCTGAAGAAAACTGAAGAAGGTGGACGGAGAAATTGGAGCAGTTGCTATTAGTAAGCAGAAGCAAATTAGCATATTGGTGCCAGTATAAATGGAGAAAAGAAGAGGTAAACTGCTGAAGAGGCAAAAAGATGATAATAAACACAACAATGTGAAGATAAGTTGAGCCTGAAAGTCTATGCTCATGATAGATAATTTATAATGTTATTATGTCCATGTTTGTGACCTCCTATTAAGCAGTCTAAAAGCTTCTCCACAAAGATGTATCAAAGTGGTTTGATCCACTGTGGTCTCATTGCAGCCTCCTTTTAGTGCCACTCGTTTTTAACTGGCATTCATCAGTTTTTCATCATCCATTGTGAAATGCTTGTATATAGTATGCGTCCACCCAGAGCACCCTTGGTCTTCCCTTCTGAGCAGTGGGCTTCAGACTCTGTTCTTCCTCTGACCAATAACCCAAAGTGCTGCTCTGAAAAGTCTTTTGGAGTCTCGTGGTCTTTATTTATCTAATTGTGAATCTGTGATAAAATATCTTTTCTCTCACTTCGAAAAGCTTTATGAATTTATCTTCTGATGGGATTCTCACTTTTTCCTGCTTTGGATAGAACTGAACCAGTGTTAATGCTCCGCTCCCCCACAGAAACCTTCTAACTATGATATGATGGCAAAAACTCCCACTCTCCTCAGAATCATTTGTTTTGTGTGGTGCTTTTTCAGCAACCTTTCAACAATTTATCCGAACATCCCAATGGAAGTGTCCATCACCTTAACTGATTATGACATTTTCTCAAATGTATTATCTAATTAATTGCTAGTTCATAAACAAAACAATATATTTATCATGTTTCATGATTCACTTGCCTTCTATGACAGACAGGGTAATAAAAAAAAAACTTTTTAGCACTTTGTTGAAAGAAAAAAGCTTTGTAAACGTGTGTCACCTGAAGGTGAAGAGCGTGCCCATGTCCAGCTGAGACAGCAGCTCAGCCTTAGATTTCGGGTAGGACAGTCGATATCGCAACGTCTCAAAGGCTGGAACCACCAGAGCTTTCTTGGTATTGGCCATGTCCAGCTGTACCACAGACTTCCTACACATGCACACATTGCTCACAGTGTCAATGAGGAATGAAATTAACATAGAGAAATGTTGTTTATGTTTTACTTGATCATTTTACCTGAGATACTCGTAAAGGCTGTACATAGGCAGGAAGTCAATGTCTGATAAGAACATGTAAGGTGTGTTGACCTGTCGCATGGCCACATTTCGCAGCAGGTTGACTGGGTAGAACTGACCCTCCTTGTAGACAATGTGGTAACCTACATTCCCACGACTCATCAGCACCTCAGAGCCCTGAGCGTAGCGAAGGAACTGCTGGGCTTCGGCATCTGACAGGTACAGGGCGAGGCTGATGGGGCCTTCCCAGTGCTTACAGATGGCCTCCAACATCTGGAGCCTATAAGGCCAGAGCACAGGGGTAACTCTGATCACCAAAATAGCTTATTACACATTGAACAAGTTTAATAATAGCTTTTAATACAAAGGATCTTCTGTTGCTCAACATGCCACCATAAGGATGTTTTTTATTGAGAACTTGCTTTAAAAAACAAACAAAAGTACAAGTACAAATTCTTTAGTTCTTTAGATGCCAGCAGTGCATTTGGACTGGAGTGCTAGCTTTTTCAGCCAACAACAAAACATTTAGTGCTCTCTGCTTGAAGACATTTTAGAGTCAGCAGAAATTGCTCTTGCAAGCAAATAAAACTAATGGATTACAAAGCACTGAAGTGAAGTCTGTTTGCTAGCTGCAAGCAGCTTTTTGTTAACTTATGGAATAATGAGTTTGCATTGAATTTGGTATATAATGGGCATACTGAAAAGTGCTGAGTTTAAAAATGTTTTGGTCTGGCTGGGCTCTGCACACCGTCAGCCACTCTTAACATGCAATAGACATCTGCAAGGTGCTGATGCTGGAAAGTTGAAGCTAATTTATAATATTCATTTTTTAAAATTCTGATGTTTTTGTCTTAATTTGCAAAAATGAGAAAACAAAGTTTTTTCACTCATGAAATCTAGAAAATATCTACAAGTTATCTGAAGATGTCCTTTCTCACATGGACCAAACAGCAGAAGATCATTTGTGTCAGCCATGTTCTCACTGCTGGAAATACTCAAAATGCTAAACCTTCAGGGGGTTCCTACTAAGACCTGTAAGCAGACAACCTTTTCTTTTTACTTTGCCATACACTGAATCCAGTCTGCATGCTAACGTATCCTTGAGCAAGATACTGAACCCCGAGTTGGTCCAAAGCTTTCATCAGAGTGTGAATGTTAGATTGGTGTAAAAGTGCTGTGAGAGATGGCTGAGAGATGCCTTATAAAGCACTTTGAGTACTCATGTGGAGCAGAAAAGCACTGTACAAGAACCCGTCCATTCATCAATTAAAGAAATAATATACTGTTCACACATCATTGAATCACTACTATTCTACTAATGTCAACAAAAAAAATGGGCATATTTCTACAGGATTAGTACTTTTATTTTTAATTAAGAACATTTTGCTTGTAAGTAAGTAAAGAATTTGAGGGCTTCTTCCTCTACATGTATGTGAATTGTGTTATTTGATACAAGAGTCACTGTTTTAGCAAGCATTCCCCTTCATGAGGATGCACAAATTAACTAAGCCTACTTTCTTTCCATGACCACAATTCTTATTGAAAAAGAGGAAGAAAATAGATGGATGGATACTGATATTACTCATTATTTATATTCTAATGTCCTCTCTGCTTGAGACCTGTCATTTGGTACAGTTCAGAGTAAGTAACTTCTATTATATGTTGAGGAGAGATAACAGATACATTTACTACAGGATATAGTGGCTTTTGAAATAAAGGCTTTTGAAATAATGCTGCCCATCACAAAAGAAATGCTTATAATCCTGCCTGCTAACAATGAAACAAATAACAGCTGGCTCTGGAGCTCAAACTAATAAAATGCTCTTTAATAAATGTCACAGTGCAATAAACCCACAGCACGTTCAGCATTGTCAGTGTTAGTAATACACTGACACCCATTCTGCTTCATTGCTTGTGATGACCTTTATCACAAAATCTGGACTTGATTAGGATTCTCCTGCAGGAATGTTTGAGCATCAAACACTTAAATTTGATATACAGTCTTATGACACGTTTTACACCTGTTTCTGTCCCATACCAGCTTGTGGTGGGATGGCTTTGTGTAAAGGATAATAGAAAAAAAGTATGACTCAAAATGGCTCAGGTATTTCTTTCAGATATGCATGATGTCGATTATAATTTCTTATTTAATATTATCCTGCTGAGTCAACACACACACACACACACACACACACACACGCACACACACACACACACACACAAACACACACACTCTATCCTCTTTTTCAGGAAGTCCTGAGTTGCATGTGTCAGCTAAGTGTTCATGTCATGATACATTTTCCTCCTCAGCTTTACCTAACAGATTTGTACTTTCAATCTTCATTAAGCTTCTGATTATGCAACACAGCTGGATTTTTTTTCTAACCTGGAGAGTTCCACATTGTTGCAGCATCTCTAATATGAGTATACATAACATTACCTATGAATAAAATATCTAGAAGCCTGAAATTCCTCAAGTAAGTCATTCCACATTCCACTGCTCTGCCCACTTTGAACTAAACACACCTGTGTAACTTCTGTAAGTGTGGGTGTAAACCAGCACCTGTCCATAGAGAGCTGAGCAACAAGAGTGACATCCGTGTTGTCAGAGCTGGGTTCATACTCATAGTGCAGGAAGTAGAGGTGTGTTCGATGAACAGTGAATCGCTCTCGACGAAACTCATAGCATGGATCATCTTCATCCAGCTCTGACAGTGTCTTCTGGAGCTGCAGGCAGAGAAAGAGAGGGACAGTTAGACAGTTTATAGACCAGATGGTTAATCACTATAGATGCTAGCTTGAAATGATGTCGCGAAATGACATTGACTTCCTTCCTGCTAATTCTGCAGAAAGAAAGTCAGTATCATTGTTCAAAATTTATTTAATTAATTTACTTACATAGTAAACTGTTCCAGGGTTATCATCATGGTTTGTTATGGACAAAAGTACTGGGCCACACCTCTTAACCTTTGAATTCAGATGTTTTAATCCCATTGCCACAGGTGTATAAAATCAAGCATCATGCAGTCTGTCTTCACAAACACATGTGAAAGAATAAAGCTTGCTGAACTCAAGTGTAGTCATGTAATAGGAAGCCACTGTGGCAACAAATAAGGTCATGAAATTTCTTTTCCTCCTAGATATTCCTCCACTGAGGCGCAACACCCATGTTCTGCTGACTGCAGAACATGGGTGTTGCAGACCTCCAAACCACATCAGAACAAAAACTGTGTGCCAGGAACTCCATGGCATGGACTTCCAAGCAGTAGGTAGGTGGCTCAATACTCAATATAGTCCAATATGTTCCTATAACTTTATAGCAATATATCATGTTGGAAATCATTTCTGGCAGAAGGCCATGGGGGCAAACGTCTCCCATATACAACACGTTTCTCTATGTTTTGATTTAAAAAAAAATTTTTTTTCAACAAAATAACAAAAGAAGAGGTTTTACATGTAATTATTAACTCAACAGCAACATGTTAACATTTGTTTTAACCCCTTTAAGCAATTGACCAGAACTGTAATTTTAATTAAATAATTTTTTTTTAGTCAGGCTGCTTTAGTCATATGGCAGGTTACTGCTTTTAAAACTATAAGACAGTAGTTATTGTTTTTTCATGGCACTTTTTCAAAGCGTATGCCATCCACACACAGTCTCAGTGACTGAGGAGATGCTTGAAAAGGCTATTTTAGCAAACTATTCTCACAAGCATTCCACTGAATGAATCACTGGATTCAGTCTTTTGCACAAGGACACTTGGAACAACTTGGGATTAAACCAATAACCATGCAATTAGTGGGCAACCAACTCAACCACCTGAACCACAGCCTGACTATCATGCTTCTCGTGTAAAGAAAATTTAAACAGTTAGAAGCAACCAAATATTCAGTCTCTTTAGACTGCATATTGTAAATTGATTCCTGCAAATTAAAGCTCTGGTCACATAGGCTTAGAGACTGGCAACCCAAAATCACTGTGAACTCCAATTCAAATTAGCACTCACTAGCTGGAAAGTAAAGCATTACAATAATCTAAGTGGGAGCGGATGAAGGCATGAACAAGCATCTCTAGTTCAAATTTTGAGACAACAGTCCTGAGTTTAGGAATAGTTCTTAAATGGAAAAAGCAAGTGGGGCAGTGACCCCCAAACTGGGGCAGATTCCAGGAGCAACATCCGAGACCTCTGTCCGGAAAAGTGCAGTCCTGGGAACAGCTAAGATAGTGCGCAGGACCCTCAAGCTCCCAGGCCTCTGGTAGAGAACGTGACCTTCAAGGACAAAGACTGATATATATATATATATATATATATATATATATATATATATATGTATCAGATTTGAAAGCTGAGAGAAGCTGACAGAACACCGTCAGTTTTAAGTAGCTGAACACTTATAGCTGTAGAAAGATTGAGTTAATGGCAAAAAATTAAATAAATTCTGACTCTTGGTGCACCCAGTCTCTTTATTTTTATCTAACTTAATTTCATGTACTACATGCAATAGAAATTGCTTGGAGTAGAAAAGCGTATATGAGTATATGAGTCCATTTGGCGATTTCAGTTTGTTTGAACATGAGCACAGTGTTGGAAGAGTCACTTTAAAAATGTATTTCAATTAGAATACATGGTCTTAAACACAATTTGTAACATAATTCAAAGAGAATGATGTACTTGAACTATAACATATTATTATAACTTTGTCTTACATTATACCAGGGGATTACAAGTTGAATCCCGGTGGGGAAATTTATTTTAATGTGTTTTGTTTTTTTATTTATTTTTTTTTTTTTTACATAAGATAAAATATTTTTAAACTATTGTTCCCATTAGCCACTTTTATGCATTAACAACAGCTTAAAAAATTAATGGAACTATAAAGCCATTCATACTTTAACACTAGTTTTGTTTTTTACTTAAAAGATTGACCTTGTTTGTCCTGAGGTTCTTTTGGCAAGTATGAGGACCTGAAACTAAAGACTTCTGTGTCACAAGCCATACAAGCTGACAACACATATTAGCTGCATTTGAAACACTGTATTTGACATTAGTTGCCATATGAGAAAAAACCCCAAACCATCCAGTCCTTCAATACTTCCCACACCACCACCACCACCACCACCTCCACCACCTCTCTACCCCATCACTGTAGTTTGCTAGATGATGAAGATAAGTAAATTACTTTATTTAACATGTGGATATATGAATTCATGCCAGGGATAAGAGGAGAAAAGTATATGTTCTGGGGGAGGGTGGGATTGTGGGGTGAAATTGTTTTTGAGCAAGTATCACTATGACTTCAGCTAAAACGAAGGCCAAGTAGCTGCACCTGAAAAATAAACTTGCTTGCTAGAATAGCTTTCCAGATTGTTCCAGCTTACTTTAACCCCTGACTACATTCCTCCATTATATGTATCTCCATTATATTCCATTACTTTTCAACACTGCACATCACACTGGACTTCCTGGAAATTGTGTTTTGGTGACCTGTTTTGGGTGCTGCACTGCTTTGAACATTGTAAATAGTACACCTGCAGTGAGTGACTGGGCTGCAGTGGCATTGTGGCCCTGAAGGAGTGCAGTCTGCAATGTGTTGCTGGAGCCAGTCCCTTAGAGACATCATTAGGCTTATCACCACTTTAATGGGATTTAAATCACTGCTCAAACTGAAAAATGAAACAAGCAAACTATGTCCTGAGTTAAGGACACATTAGAATTGACTCTTGGCAAAGAGAGCCTGGCACACCATGCTGGAAAATTATAATGTGATTAAATGCTGACGCTTAAAATAATTCTAAAGCTCATAGAAGCTGGTCCTGTACAAAACAACTCCTGATGACAGTGACCAGCATGTGGAAGCATTGGAGGTGTGTAGGATCAACTGTACGAATGCCACATCTGTGAATGTGTCATCTGCCTCCCCCATCCCAGTACTGTCCTCTGCCACTCAAACCCTCTGCATGTCATCCTTCACTACATGCACGAAACTCCTCTGAGGTCCCCCTTATCTCCTCCTGCTGCAGCTCCATTTTCCACATTCTTTGCCCAGCATATCAACTCTCCCTCCTTTGCACATGTCCAAACCATCTAAACCTTGCATCTTTGTCTCCAAAGTGCTCAACCCGTAGTTTTAACAGGAATATCAATAGTAAAACACTGTGTCCTGTAATACAAGAAATTCATACCATTTTGCAAATAACTATGTATCAAAATCCTCCCTCCAACATGTGAACTAAGCCCAAATTCATACAATTATTCTCACTACACTTCACATTCACATTCACATATTCACTACACACTACACTTCTCACTACACTGCACGCGAAAACCTCCTGAAATACCTTAAGACAACATTCAGGTTGGGGGATAACAAATAGCACAGCTCTGCCAGAGCTGATCTGAACAGGGCCATCAAGGAGACAAAGAAGGTTACAAAAAAAGGATGGAATTCCATCTTACTGATCATAACCCATGCAGGGTGTGCCAAATGGTACAGCACATTATCCGACTACAAAGGCTGCATCATCAACAACTCCAATACTGATACCTCACTGGCTAAAGAGATGAACCACTTCACATAGGCCTGCATATGATGTGCTGCCTCAACCACCTTGCTCCGCCCATACTCTCACTCTGCAGAACAGGAAGTGAGGAGTGTACTGACGTCAGTCAACTCAAGGAAGGCTGCTGGAGGTTACAAAGTATCAGGCAAAGTGCTTCAAACCTGTGCTGACCATCTTTCTGGTGTCTTCACAAAGATTTTCAATATCTCCTTGTCACAATCCACATATTACCCTGTTTAAAGTCTGCAGTCATTATTCCGATGCTAAAGAAGTCAGCCCATGGTGACCTCAATGACTATAGACTAGTGCTTTGAGAAACTGGTTCTTCAGCACATTAAAGCCAGCCTGCCGGCCTTCTTCAGTCTACATGAATACACATACTGTGCTAACAGATCCAATGAGGATGCTACTGCTATAGCAGCATACAGTGCGCTGAGACATCTGGAGCACAGAGGGAACTACGTGAGGATGCTCTTCATTGATTATAGTTCTGCATTTGACAACACCCTCCTGGACATGTTCACCAACAAGCTGCTCCATCTGGTGCTCTCCACCCCCATCTGCATCTGGATGAAAGACTTTCTTAAAACCCAATCACAGAGCACTAGACTCATGCCCCACCTATCTTCTTCCATCACTTCAGCAGTGGTGCCCCTTGAGCTTGTGTACTCAAACCACTGCTTTACTCTTTATATACGTATGACTGTACTCCAGCACACCAGAGCGTATATTAAATTTGGTGATGGCACAACCATGGATGGTCTCATTTCAAAGACACAATACAGGGATGACATCCAGGGACTGACAGCATAGTGTCTAAAAACAACCTGCAACTGGACACCACAAAAACTAAGGAACTTATCCTGGAGGAAGAAAAACAAGGACTCTACAGCTCTGCTGATTAATGGTGTCTATGTGGAGAAGGTCCACTCTTTTAAGTTTCATGGGGTTCACATCTCTGACAATCTCTCTTGGACTGTCAACACCACTGCCATCACAAAAAAAAGTCTAGCAGCATGTGCACTTGTCTCAAGATTGCTGAGGAGGGCTGCTGGAGAAGATGCTGATGATGGCCTCTTACTGCTCTACAATTGAGAGTGTCCTAAAATACTACCTGACCATATGGTATGCAGGATGTACAATAGCAAACAAAAAAATATATATACATAAGCCATCATAACTATAATATGCTGTAACAGTCACCAAGTCACTTTTCTCAGTTTTGACACTAAAGTGCACTGTACAGTATGCACTTTAACAGATTCTCATTTTCTCATGTTTATTTATTATCATATAAGCTTTTGTGAATGACGTGTGACTGTGTCTTTGTATGCATCAGATGGTGGAGCAGTTTTCCTAATTTTGGTCTTGTCTCTGCCTCAATGGCAATAAAAGCATTCTAAACTCTAAATTCAAATAGACACACCAGTAATGTTCACTGAGTCAGGTGCATGAAGTCCACCAAGCCATGAATGAATTTGTTTTTAATTGATAGCACCGAAAGAGCATTTAACCTCTGCTGTTCAATGATGTTGCATGTGAATGTCTTAATCCTTTTCAGTGTTGAAAAGTTTCTCTGTGATTCAGCAGTAGTCATTGGAGTTGTGATTATGACTTTTAGCAGTGACACTGTTTCACATGAGATGAGATGAGATGAGATGAGATGAGATAAGAAGCTTTACTGTCATTGTACACAAGAGTACAATGAAATTTCATTCTTATAGCAGCAATAATACATAACAAAAAGACAACACATAAAAAAAATAAATAGTAAATGGCCAGAAACCCCTCCGTGACACTCCACCTTATCGTGCTGGAAGAGTTTATGTGTCCCAGTGATCCCAGGACCTATGTTGTCCGGGGGCTTTTCCCTCTGGTAGGCTCTCCCATGGTAAATTGGTCCTGGGTGAGGGGCCAGACAAAGAACAATTCCAGCAACCCTTATAGAAGATACATCAAAGGGAAAAATTTGCCCAGACCGGGTCAAGCAACTCAGGAGAGGAAAGCGGTGCTCTATTCACACAGTTTATAGTGTGGGTGAAGCGCTGCTGACTACAACTGTGGCTATAGTTGGACAGTGAAAGGAATAACTCGTGGACCTCCTTATCACTAACACCTTCTGTAGTGGAAGCAGAGTCTGGGGACGAGGTGAACGGCTTGCCCATCACTGAGGGTGACTTCACTAAGGTGGTTAAACAACGCCTTGGTGGTAGTGCCCTGGGGTGGATGAGATTTGCCCTGAGTTCATGAAGGCTCTGGATGTTGTAGGGCTATCTTGGATGACATGCCTCTGCAATGCCACGTGGAGATCTGGGGTGGTACCAGTGGATTGGCCGGGTGGGGTGGTGGTCCCCATCTTTAAGAAGGGGGAAATGAGGGAACTGTTTACCCTACCTGGGGCCCCAACCTGGAGCCAGGCCTGGGAAGGAAGCTCAAGGGAGAGCGTCTGGTGGCTGGGCATTAGCCTGTGGTGCCCGGCCAGGTGCAGCCCGAAGAGGAGACATGGGCTCGTCCTCCTGTAGGCCCACCACCCGCAGGAGGAATCATAGGGGTCGAGTGCAGTGTGTGTCGGGTGGTGACCAATGGTGGAGGCCCTGGTGGACCGATCCCTGCCTATCGAGACTAGCATGGAATGCCATCTCTCTGGTGGGGAAGGAGCCTGAGCTAGTGCACGAGGTTGAGAGATACTGGCTAGATATAATCGGGCTCACCTCAGTGCATTGCTGGGCTCTGGAACCAGTCTCCTGAAGAGGGGCTGGACTCTGTTACAATCTGGAGGTGGTTAGCTGGGGTGGGTATTCTGTATCCCCTCAGCTTGCTGCCTGCACGTTGAAGTTTTCACCGATAGACGAAAGGGTTGCTTCCCTGTACCTTCGGGCCAAGGATCGGGTCCTGACTGTTGTTTGCACTTTTGCACAGAATAACAGTTCAGAGTACCCACCCTTCTTGGAGTTGCTGGGCGGGGTGCCCGAGGGTGCTCCATTTGGTAACTCCATCGTCCTGCTGGGTAACTTCAATGCTCATGTGGGCAATGACAGTGAGAACTGGAGGGGAGTGATTGGGCAGAATGGCATGCCCGATCTGAAGCCAAATGGTGTTTTGTTATTAGACTTCTGTGCAAACCACAAGTTGTCCATAATGAACACCATGTTCGAACTTAAGGATGTCCATAAGTGCAAGTGGCACCAGGACACCCTAGATTGCAGACTGATGATCGATTTTGTAATCGTATCATCAGATCTGTGGCCATATGTTTTGGACACTTGGGTGAAGAGAGGAGCTGAGCTGTCAACTGATCACCACCTAGCAAGGACCAAAACTGAACGAAAGGCCACACAACACA